>JADDOH010024606.1:0-171030 GCA_016648135.1 Agrypnia vestita | reverse complement strand
CATAACCTTAATGCAATGTGGCGAAAGGTGTCAATTGTAACAGTGTAAAGGGTGTCAATTGTAACATGTTACAATTGACACCTTCGAGATAATGTAATTGTAAGTTAATGTCATTTTGAGTTCCTGGTTGTTAAAAATGGTTAAACCTAGAGAACGAAAGACAAACAGGGGAAAAACATCCAAGGAAACCTTTGAGAAGGCACACTTTTATAAAAGATTTTATAAAAAAATGGAAACGTGTCAATAAGAAAAGCAGCCAAGCATATCGAAATATAACACGTATCTCCTCATAGATACATGGAACGCATCAAAAAAGATGGATCTGTCCCAGTATTAGGATATCTACCCCACAACAAGCTATTATCTAATCAGAAAAAGAATTAGCTGACTACTGTGAATTTTAATAAATTCAAATTTTTTCATTCCTCACTCTATCGACCAAAGATTTTACACACAAGCATCATAGTGACCGCATTTCCACCGCATTCAGTCTACTTTCAGTCCTCTTTTGCCAAGTCCAGGCTTCACTTCCATACATCAGGGTTGGCA
Source organism: Agrypnia vestita (assembly GCA_016648135.1). Classification (NCBI taxonomy): domain Eukaryota; kingdom Metazoa; phylum Arthropoda; class Insecta; order Trichoptera; family Phryganeidae; genus Agrypnia; species Agrypnia vestita. The sequence goes on along the minus strand of JADDOH010024606.1, from coordinate 170,481 downwards.
CTAGAACGCTATTATGTACCGCTACTTGCTATTGCTTCCTTTGACAGATTCTTTTTGGCCATAATTGCACGAGGCTCATGCATACATGAGGCGAGTGTTGAAAGCAATAAGAATAGAGGGCGTCCGTGAAAGACCTGGCACGATCAGATACTACAAATATTTGAGGATGGCCCTATTTAACGCAAACAACCGTAGAACTTATATGAGAAGATGTATGAATGTGGCCGAAGCAAAAGAGGTGTGCCAGGATAGAAGAGTGTGGTGTTCAATCCTCTCTGCATACCCCTGCGGGGAAACGGCGTGATGGTTAGTTAGTTTGTTAGTCAAAATAAATTATCAACAACTATTACTCCAATAACATCAACAACTCAACTCTGACATATCCCACTGGTTGGGATGAAGTTGGTATGGCTTCGAAAGATTAGCTGATTGCATTTATCAGAAGGAATCCTTCGTATTGAGTAACAAAGCTGCAAAAAATAAGCAAGGTAAAAGAAGAACAAAAACTTGTATAATAACCGAGAAAAAAGAAGAAACTGATGATACTTTAATTTGTACCGAACCATATTCAACAAGCAAAGAGGGTTGGGTCCAGTGTTCCTCCTGTAAATTATGGGCGCATGAGAATTTGCATGAGAAGAAGAAACCAAACAATTAAATTATGTGTTTAAATTGTGAATCTGATAATGATTGAGCAATTTGAACTACTTTCACGGTATTAAAATTATTTTAGGGAAGCATATTAAATTAGATTTTTTTCTAATTATTTTATAAATTTTGGTTTTTATAATTAGATAATTTGTTTTGTTTTTATGTATCTTACAACTTTATAGTCATTTAGTACATAAAAATATACCTAATAAAAATAAGTACATACATTATGTTTTGTGCGACTTATGTTACAATTGACACCACGAGTGTTACTATCGACACCACTGTGGTGTCAAATGTAACAGTTTTCTTTTTTTTTTAATTTTCAAATAAACAAAAATCCTTAATACCTTCAATTTTTTTAACCATACACTTAGTTCCTAAATACATGGAAGTGCTTTGAAAAAAAAAATCAGGTAATTTAATAGGTTAATTATTTTGTTATAAACCAGAATGTCTATTTTGTTACTTTTGACACCACCTTCCCCTATACCTTAGATACATGTTTTTTACAATAAATTGATTCTATATTATAACATTTTTACAGACATTATACTCCCCATAATATGAGCCAAGGCTCGAGCTTATGGAAAAGTATTTACAAGCTAAATTAAAATATAAAAGAAGAACTAAAGAATAAAAGTATAAATGAGACATGTGGGCAATGTTACAATTCATCGTTGTCGAAAATCAAGGATTTGACTTCTTTCTTAAACTGTTCGTATTTTGGAATGTTCCTTTCTTGAAATTTGTTTTGCGACAACAATGTATTGTACCATTTAACCCTTAACCACTGACGTGTATTTACTTGCATTAACACTGACATACGTCTGACAGACGTACGCTTTTTTAAATAGTGTTTAGTCAGTAACTACTTATGATAACATGGTTGTTTTACCACGTATCGTTATTTTGGCATATATGGTACCTATTGAATAATAAAAAAATATATTTCAAAATAAAATACTTTAAAAAATCAACGAAACAAAAATGCCCTCCTTCTAATGACTCAAAAACATAGATTATCAGTCTAAAATGATCACACAACTGATAGTAACTAAACGTCTACATAATATTCTTTAATTTAAATAAAAATAAGTGACACTTTTTACTCAACTTGATATTTTAACTCTAAAACAAAAAAATAAAAAGTTACACTAACACTGACGCTACGTCCCACAGACGCAGACGTTACGATGTGTATATTTACCTATTCGAGGCACAGCACACGTCCGCACACCACCACTGCGCGCACGTCATTGGATCATAGAAAGGTACAGGAAAGGACAAGTGCATGCGCGTAAGATGTAAAAAGATATTACTGTTTTCATTGCGCGCCCACGTCTCTCAGACGTATGTCAGTGGTTGAGGGTTAACTCCCAATTATGCATAATGATGTTGTGCCATGGTGTAATGGTGTTGTGCCAGTATAATTCTTAATGCTTTATTTTGGAGTTCTCTGTATCTATGTATGAGGATCTCCTGTAAAGTTGAAAAATTTGACTTAGAACTATTTCTCAAAAATCGTTGAATACCGCTCGTCGCATTCAAAATCAGCATCGCTCGACGCCGCTGCAAAGTTCAAGGATATGATATGAGATATTTTGAATGCAAGCGTGCGCATGTCATCGAGGCTATATTTAGCTGCAAGTGAGTCCGCTCTGATCAAACGGAAAAAAAACGCGCGACCTTAATGCACTCACCAGTGTTGGTCGGCATTGCGTTTTTTATCGGTACACGCTTATTTAGCTACACTTGTTTGTTTGTTTCCAATTTAAATAATTTATTTATTTAATTTATTTATATATCTTTATTTAGTTAATGACACATCATTGTTTATCATTAGCTAATATTATAAACATTATATATAAGGCAACTCATAACATGGCGCCTCTGTATCTTCAGGAGCTCTGTATTTCAGACAACATAAATGGGGACAAATTCTTAGGTCAGAAAAGATTCAGAAGAGATCATATAAACAGAATAGATAGCTCCAGCATCCCTTACATTGCAGCTAATGAAAACCTACCTGGTCATCGTCTTCTTAGAATATATAACCCTAAAATATAAAAGGATCGTTGGATCTCGAAGTCTCAAGAGTAGCAGCTTTCTGTTAGAACAGATCGACAGACCTAGAAGAAGAAGGTTAAAATATGTAGCAAAAAATAGAAAAATGTTTTTCGCTCTACTGTATATCAAATACTGCAGCAGTATACCATTTCTAGCTAATAAAGAATAATTAAAAAATCTTTAAAATAAAGCACTAACAATTATACTATAAAGAAATCGAAAAATTACAAAATAAGTGATGCTAGGAAGTTTGTGATTGAAAAATGAAATTCAGACAAATAGTTAAATTTAATGTACTTCTATTCATATATAAAATTTTTAATGAACAGAACACTTTTGAAATCGTAAGAAAAATAATTAAAAATGTAATCAAAATCGCAAAATTGAATCATGCACATAGGATTGAAATTGTATATTAAACAACCGGGGATAGTGGAGATGCTATTAGGACCATTATTAAGAGGGCGCTAAATTTTTTTTGAAACATACATTGGCCATTGGTGCTCGATTTGGTTATTTTTTTCAACTGGTTATGGCAAAACCACGTACTGCATACTGCGTTTTTGAAGCAATCAAAATATGGATGATACGTTGCCGTGTATGCGTTCGAGTTTGACATATTTTCAATAATTTATGTTCTAACCTAGATATTTAACGTTGACAATATAGGTGATTGCAGAAAAATTAAATTTATGTGAGAAAATATAAATGCCAGCAACACTACCAGCAAACCCTACCCTGCCCGGGAGAGCGATGGCGACTGGCGCCATGAAACGAGAGTCAACCAGCTAAGGGACGGAAAATCCCTGCAGAAAAACCCTGGTCCTCCTAGTCAGGGGGTTAGGCGTTGGGCCAACAACTCAACCCTATAAAACAACCAAAGTTACGAAACCAACATGAGAGAAAGCCGGACTGGAGGACTTTCTTGGAGGCAGCTAGGACCTACCAAGGGCTATAACGCTGAGGATGAATGGATGGATGTGTTTCGCCTTAAAGTGACAAATGTTAAATAATGCATATATCTATACTAATATTATAAAGAGAAATGATTTGATTGTGTGTTTGAATTGAATAGGCTCCGAAACTACTGGACCGATTTGAAAAATTCCACATTCAGAATCCTACATTATCCCTAATGAACATAGGCTATAGATTATTTTCAAAAATGTTAGGGATCCGTATGAAAACTTCGATAATGTAACCCAACGTGTGAAAAAAGTACGAAATAAAAACCTTATATTGCGTACGCTGCGGAAATTATTGCGAATAGAGCAAAGTAATGTACTACAGTTTTATAGAGGACATTAATATCTACAAAAAAGTCTGCGATACCATATATCTAAGCATTAAAGTTATGTTACAATAACTTATGTTAACATTAGATGGAAACATTGTTTTTAGAGAACAGCGGACCCTTTGTTTTCCCTCACAAACTTTCAAAATTTTTTTTTACTTAATTCTTAACCCGTGCTACGCCGTGTACGACCAGCTAGTGTATAATATATCTACACATTAAATGAAGACCCCATGGTAAGAAGATGTTAATTCAAGATTAATTTTTATTGATTTATGTCACTAAAATATCAAAAAAGTATTTAACAAAGTTAAAAAAACGCATGTGTGCACAAAAAACGAAAATATACTAATTTTTCCAAAAAAAATGTAGTTAACAACCATTTTTTCGCCTCTGGAACTCATTTTAATAGAATAACACCTTTTTAAAATTGGTAAAACACGAACATCACACAACCCTTCAAATATCTATCCATTTTTGCTATCCGTTTTTACCATCCATTATCCAAAATTACAAAATACCTGGCATGTTAATTAATAATACAAAACTTGGTATGTACCATTTAAAATTATTGAAAAATAACATGAAGTACAGAGTAAAATTTATGTTAACCTTAAATATTCCAATCAAAATAAAAGGCAAGAATGATGGCATGAACATGTTACTATTTAAGATAACATGTCTTCCAATTAGTAACTGATTTGATTTTTATGAAAAAGTGTAGTTAACATGTTCATCCCTATGATTTGAACATGTTTTAATTATTTTTAAGTTCTTAACTTATTTCCAATGGAAAAAGTGTACAGTATTTAGTTTAGACGGCTTATTAACACATTTTTGACAAAAATGTTAGTTAACAACTTCTTGCCATGGGGTCTTCAAATGATTCCTAAATGTATTTTAAAATAATCTGAACACCTCGGTTGTTAAAAAAAATATATACGATGCATTTTAAGAGCAATCAGATTCCGTTTACGTTGGTAAACATATAAATAAAAACAATATAAAAAAAATATATAAATAAAAAACAATGAGAAGAGTGCAGGATAACTTGAGCATCTTCGAAGAGACAAACTTTCCCGGTGCTGAAACCACGATCCTGAAGCACCAACAATGATAGGTAGGTGTGTGTATGGTTGACATACTTGCTCATTTTTTGTACCTGCATTACCTGTTATCTCCCAAATTTCCGGAACTCAAATGTCTTAATATCCAAACCCTCTTACCTATTATAGCGTATTCAATAATTCAGATTTTATACTATAACGTAAGTCTGGCGGTCGCTGGCCCACAGTCTAATACGCCGGAGGTCTTAAATATACGTCTGCAGAGCCACATATCAAAACCTTCGACGATGATAAGTGCTATATATTAAATGCACGTTAATAAGTAATAATAAATAAAATAATCACGTCTTTGTATAAAATCACCCAATTTATAACTAAATTTTACCCTCCCGGATGTTGTAACGGTCTTGTCTTGGTCTACCGAATGACCAAATGGTTATTTTGTCTGGAAACAGGGACTCCCACTCCTTCCCCGAGAAATGGCATTTCGCGTCACTCCCGGTTACATTTTTGCACATTTCCCATTGATGAAAACACACCGACGTGTGTGCATCATAGCTGTTGCGGTTTCGCTGCAAGGTCTAGGATAGCATTTTGCTATTTTGTAGTGCTGAATGCCATCGTTCAAGGCGACATGTTCATGCGTTATGACATGACTGCATGCAGAGGTGTCCCCCGTCACGGGACATTTTAATTTTATTTAATTATTTAATATAACACACAGTTTACTACTCATTTAACTGTAAATAGTTGCGGATATTTTATACCAACCGTATGTTTTTCCGAGAAACGATTCTCGACATTTCGTTGAATGCTTATTCAACCTCATCAAGAGGACGACCTTGACCCGCGGAGGTGGAGGGCGGACTGATTACGGCTTTCGAGGCCGCAAATTGTATGCACTTTGTTGTGGAGTGTTCACTTCTTCTACAATAGAGGCCGCCAGTGTGCAATATGTACTAGTTACGTCGGCGGACTTTACTGCGACGATTACAATGCATACTGCTTTACGCGATTGATGACGTTGAACAAGCATTCAACGAAACGTCGAGAATTGTTTCTCGGAAAAACATACGGTTCGTATAAAATATCCGCAACTATTTACAGTTAAATATAACTAACGACCGTAATAACAACCTTAGCTCTTTAACAGTTTATTACATTTTTTTACTCTACTCTATTGAAATTAGTATTCATTTATAAAATTCATTACTTGATAAAACTTATGATTGATTTTTATAACTTCATTAAACAAAAATACTATTAATATGGTGTATTACGCGTTGGTGCAGTCCCTCTCACAGTATGGTATTATTGGGTGGGGAGGAGTTTACAAGTTTAGGTTTACAAGGTTTACACCGAGCAGCCATTAATTATAATGCAAAAAATAATCATTAAAACCAATCTTAAATAAACCTTAGAACTATATTACTGTAATCTATCATACTGTGTAGATAGAATAAAGAAGGAGTGCTGAGATGGTTTGGTCATGTGGAACTTATGAGCGAGGAAAGTATGGTTAAGAAAATATATATGAAATGATTTTACAAAAATGTGCGTTTCGAGTCATTTTTTAAACACTGTTCCTGATACACTGTTTTGTATTACGGAGGGAAGAGAGTTCTACGCCTTTTATTTCCTGGGCATTATTTATTATATTATTATTAGCATTATTTAATTGTTATCATAACAACTAAATAAACGGAGAATTTTGTAATGTAGAATTTTATAAACCGCGGAATCTTTAATGATAAGTGCCTAGGAAAAAAGAATCTTAATATAGGGCTTCACCGAAAACATCTCATTATCTATAGGGGAAGGGGTAACCGAAATCTTATAAATAAGTCGATTATACGTGGTATATCCACTGTTTTTTAATGGCCTTACAAGTTGAAACAGATGTGAAGTTTTAAAATAACAGATAGATAGATAGATTTATTTATTTATTTCACATTCATAGGTGACAACTTTTTATAGCGTTTACAAAAATATATAAGCATTTTTCATTTTTGGTGAGGATCTTGGCAGCAAAGTAAACACTACATTGATTTGACGCCCTGTCTGATACAATAGTATTTTGCTGTATTATAGCAGACAGTGTTCTTCCAATAGGTATGTACAGTATATATGCAAACATATTAATTATTTATATAAAGTAGTTATTATATGAATAAATCTAAGTGCCAATAAAAAATTAGTAATAATAATAATTAATTATTAACAAATTTAATAATGGTGTTAATTCTATATTATAGACAGTGAAACAATATGTGAATTGGATTTCATTAAAACTAGACTTACGACTTGTGAGTGATGATCTAATCCTTCGACAAAATGTGCATTTGACTTCTCCATGCGAGCTGAATGAGAAAGCATTGCATTTTAGCATTGTGGGCACAGTCAAGGTTGCCCCACCAAGTGTTGGGAAATTTAAATATCATAGAATGCCTTGATAGGTCTTATTTTGAATAAATTATTCAAATTCAATAAATTATGTCGAATTAGCTCTTTTTCATTAAAATTAATTTAACGTCAATATAATGAAAATAATACACGTTTTTATTGCCGATTTGTTACTAATTTATTTGCGAGCAAATGACACTTGTCATAATTTTATTGTATTTCCTGGGTTCGAATGAGTGTAAATTGTACATTTATAGTTTCCTTATGTCCGTATCATTTAGCAATACATGTATATTGATAGCAGCAACAAAATAAACACGATTTGCTGATGTATCACGTGGAATCGTCCTCTCTTTCAGGCGCCGTCAACACTTGCATTATATATCTTTCTTACCATTCTTTCCTCATTCATTCGTTCAACATTCCCAAACCACCTGAGCGACCCTGTTTTAATTATATGAATTATGCTAAGATCAGCTTTACATTAATTCCTAATATCTTCATTCTTTACTCTATCATAAATAGATTTGGCACACTTACGTCTAAGGGATCTTATCTTCACTGCATTCAGTGTATTTTCGTTCCTATTTTGCCAACTCCAGGCTTCATCACTTTCATACATCAGTGTCGGTACCAGAACTCCATTATGTACCCCTAGTTTTGCCTCGGTAGATATATTTCTATTAATGTACTGAAATCGAGGTTTAATAGGAATATAGCCTTTAAATTTATAGAAAACATGATTTTGGAAGGGATAGATACATAAAATTTAGAATTCAGTACATTCTAAACTAATATATATTGCTGCCTTTGCTTTTATACCATACATACCTATCTAGTTTTTATAATAAAAATGTTTTGGTGCGTAGATAGACAATTGTTAGTGGGTATATTTAGATAATAAACAATATCGGTATCTTAAATACCGATAATTATCTGTCCACATCACATTTATTAACAAATCCTTAACTATGTATGTTAAAAAATAAAACTTAAATAAGAACAATAAATTGACTTAGTATTCAAACTCATGTGCTATTATACTGATAAAATCTGAGGGCGTAGATGTAGTAATCACATTAGTAATGAATTACCAGAATAAAGCATCTACCTAATTATAAAAAAGAAATACCGAGTTACCAGAAGAAGTCACCGAACTACCAAGACAAATTACATAACCACCAGTAAATTATTTTAATGATTTTTACACACAGAGAACCAGGAACTTGAATGTTTGACGCATATTTAAATATATTACCTATCAACAACAACCCGTGCAGACAGTTTTTTTACTTTAGAACATGTACTCGTGATTATCTGAACGCATTGATGATAAGATTTTCATTGCTAAATAATCTAGTTTGTTTTATCGTTATAAAATATTCATAAAATAATATAATATCAATATAATATATTTGAAGTACATATATGTTTAAGCTTTTTAAATATTGTCTAACCTAGCAGAGGACATCTTTTGATTTTATCCTATTTAATTTATCATGTCGGCCTACTTGTATCGTTTGATATAGGTAAGTACTCGTACATTGGACTATGAGAAATAGTCTTCACATATAAGGAAATAAAAACAGATAATAATAAAAAAGTAACCCATGAAAACCAAGTTTTTATTATACTCCCTTTCTTTGTAAAATATAATAACAATTAAAGACGAATAAAAACATGTAACATAACACTAAGCTTACAGTAATTAAATATATTTCTAAAATGTCAGATGTTTTGAGCTTTGATAAGACACTTCATGCTTTGAAGATTAAATTCTAAAAACATTTGTCAGTCAATTTAGATTTTCGAAATTCGTAGTGAAGTACCTTTTATGTATACCGATGGAGTAATTCAAATTTAGAAAATATTCCGCGACGTTATCGGGCCGCCGTTGCTAGTAATAAACTTTTGTAATGATTCCAATTTGAAAAAACCATTAAAATTTCTAAAAATCCGAAACTATACTATAATTATTAATTTTTTTTAACGAAAATTTGATAGATCTTCTTGATCGTCGCCGCGAGTCTGCTTGCAAAGTTTCAGCTCGATTGGATCACGGGAAAGGGGTCGAAAATCGATCCAAAGTTTTTTCGACGGCAGGCCGGCAAGCAAGCAAGCAGACGCCACAAGTTAATATAAAGGGAGTAAAAAGACCGATAATGCCCTCATAAGGCGAAACGCGTCTCAGAAAATTAAAAGGTAGAACTTAAAAAACTAACGCTTTTATTTCCATATGTGTGAATATGGAGTTCTATGAGCTTACCTCTGAAACAATAGAAAAAGTCTTGTTAACTAATTTTTTAATTTATATAATTATATGGATTGACTTTATTTTATTAAAATTGACACATTTAAGTCTCGTAAACCTTTTTTTGCATTGAAGAAAATTCAATACGTCACCGTGAACAACACAAATATTTATGGCTGTCATGATTGCCAAATTGTTTGGTTAAAATTCATATAATACTTTAATTGTGCAAGAATATCTCATATCCTGTCTACTGTAAATGCGCTTTTTGTATTGTTTTAGGCGTGGAATACGTTTGGAGAGAACTAAAAAAATTGTGCCGACAAGAAGAAACAAGCAATCAAAATGATAAATAAGGCATAAACTGACAGTCGGTCAATTAAAAAAGCCCTTTGGGTACCTACATCCAAATAAATACTTACAATATTTTTTCAAACCTAAAATAGGAATATTACTGTGAACCATTGAAGAAATTATCAGTTCGGTTTACTCCTCCGCCGTGATAGCTTGCTCTCCTGATGACGCTGAATAAGACTTCAGCGAAACGTCGAGATTTGCTTCTCGGTAAAATATACGGTTTTATTTTATCTATTTATTTTCTTTGCATTTATTAAATATCACTAGACCCACAAAGTACATATTTTATACACTTGAGGTAATAGGGATAAGATATACATTATTAGAACATTTTAAAAATTACATAATTTTGGTTACAGCAGATGGGAAATCTAGTAAAAACAAATCTATCCAAAATGGTGTACCACAAGGCTCAATACTGGGACCCTATCTGTGTATTATTTGTGTATCACAAATGTCTAAACTTTTTAGTTATTGTGCTCATTTTGTCTTTGCGGATGACACTGTCTTAGCCATGTCTCATGATAATTTACAAGAAGCAGCATACTGCTAAGATATACTTATTGATTTAACACATAAATATGTCCAACGACTTAACCTCCACTCTTTAATCTGTGTAAAAATTTTCGCATACCCAAAACGGGACATTACTGTCAATCAAGTTTCCGTTAAGCAAGCCATACCGGATGTACTCGTATGCCGGAGACAAAGACACCAGGAAATGGGTTTCCAGCGAAAAACCATAATTCACCTTTGCCGGATCAGACGATAACTCCTGAAGAACCGGGTGCAGCGCAGTACCGGTCCGGTGCACATTGTTATCAGGTGACTGTTAGCCGCATCCTGAAGGCATTCTGCTGTTAGCTGCAGTGTGATGTCAGCGGCAACGAGGAAGCCGATTGCAGGCGGATTCCGGAGTCAATTAAAACAACATTTGGTGTTCGCACGTGCACTGATATGGACTTCACGGTCTTTACGATACGAGTATACAGGGTGTAACAGAGCTAGTCCACAATACTGTCACGAAAGACTAAAAATGATAACTACGCATTATCGAAGTCCTCGAACAGTCCACTTGAATCTAAAATCAACTATATATTCTATAAAAAACACAAAATAGTTGAAATATGAGGAACTATAGGTCGACCACAATCAAAAGACCACTCCCTAGCTTTGTCCGGTAAGAATAAAGCGGGAGAAAGTTGCCTGGCAAGCCCGTATTACAAGCCTTAACCTGTGTAAAATATTCTAGAAACAATAAGTGTGAATTTAAGAACGGTGCTCCGATTAAATTCGTGTCCAGTGACTTTGTGTATTAAATTTTTAAAAAAATTAGTGTAGGTGAACTATAAGTGATTTAATTTGCCAGTGTAAAATTATTTTCGGTATGATGACTCTCTTGAGTTATTACACCTAATTACAGGGTACTTCGGCGGTTGGTTCCTATTTTATGAAGGTACCCAGTGCACTAATTGTATTTTGAATTCGCACATATAAAGATTTCACTCCTTAGACAATCAGTACAGCTCTGTTGATATATTTAAAGCTCGCGCACTTTACATATACAAAAGAAAAATCAAATTTTTCTTCTATTTTATAGTTTGCCTAAATACTTAATCTATTTTATTTATCTTGATAGTATTATTAATTTTTTGTAATTTCCTGCTTATGTACTTAGATAGCTATGCTGTTTCAACACTTTATGTTTCAAATTATGTAAAAGCACAATTCAGGTCGTGTATCATAAATAAATAAATAAATAAACTAAAATTGTATAACAAAATTAATTTCATTCAGAATATTTTTGAGTATGTCCAAATTTTTCAGAACAGAACTGGATTTTTTGTCACAGGGATATCATTAATCAATCAATGAATATATAGATGTCTCACAGAGACGAAACAATATATTTATGGGAATGTATAGAAGTTTTTGGGTGTACATAGGGCTTACGACCTATCGTTTCGTCTCTGTGAGGGACATCTGCGATATATATAGCTAGCAGAGACGATATAGAGAATTTATATTATGATGTATTATATATATACTATATATATATATTCTATATATATATGTAATATACATTGATAAATTAATTAAAAATCGTTTTAATACTCAGACTGAGCAATACCCGTGTTTCATATTTTGGTCCAATTTAGATGAGGCCATCTCCTGACTAATGTTCGGCTAAGAGGGTCGTCTGAAGGGACAGGTTCCAGGAATTGGGCCCGGGTGCCAGATCCGTTCCTGCAGAGCCCTCGGGCTGCGGAAATGACAGTCTGGCCCTCCAACAGCAGTGACCAATCGCGGCCAGAGAGCGATAAGAAACATTTTGTAACATTTGAAGACCCCATGGCAAGAAGTTAACTAACATTTTTGTCAAAAATGAGTTAATAAGCCGTCTAAACTAAATATTATACGCTCTTTCCATTGGAAATAAGTTCAGAACTTAAAAATAATTATAACATGTTCAAATCATAGGGATGAACATGCTAACTACAGTTTTTCATAAAAATCTAATCAGTTACTAATGAGAAGAACATGTTATCTTCAATAATAACATGTTCATGCCATCATTCTGAAATTAACACGCCTTTTAATTTGATTGGAATATTTATGGTTAGTATAAATTTTACTCTGGCAGTACTGTCATATATTTGTTTTTATTTGTATTATAATATGTACTTATAAATAATTTTTCAATAATTTTAAATGGTACATACCATGTTTCGTATTATTAATTAATATGCCACGTATTTTGTAATTTTGGATAATGCATTGGATGAGCATTGAAGCACATGAAGAATGGCAAGGCTGTGGGTTATGACAATGTTGCTGCCGAGTACATTAAGGGTGGTGGTCCAGTAATACTCACGTGGCTTCATAGACTCTTCAACCAATGTTTAGGGGGCAGCTACACTCCTAAGGATTGGAGAAGAGCTGTTATCATGCCTCTATACAAAGGAAAAGGGTCGAATGGACTGCGCGAACTATCGGGCCATTAGCCTATTGAGCTCTGTTGGCAAACTGTATGCGAGAATTTTGATAGAAAGAGTGAGGTTGACAACGAAAGAAAAAGTGTGGGATGTACAAGGAGCTTTCATGAGTGGAAGAGGATGCATGGACCAGATTTTCTCACTGCGCCAGATGACCGAAAAGTTTTTGGCAAAGAACCAAAAACTTTTTTGTGCCTTTGTGGATCTCCAAAAAGCGTATGACAGAGTGATAAGACGAAAGTTATGGAAGGTTTTGTCTGAATATGGGGTGAAGAGTAAACTCATACAGGCAATTGCATCCCTGTACGAAGGAAGTAGTGCTTGCGTGAGAATTAATGGGACATTCACATCATGGTTTGATATTACAAAAGGTGTCAAACAGGGATGCGTAATGTCACCATGGCTTTTCAACCTGTATATGGATAATTGTATGAAAGAACTGAAGGATCTAGAAGTTGGAGCGAAAATGGACGGACTCACCATATCCTGTCTGCTATACGCAGACGATGCAGTATTAGTGGCTAACAGTGAAGCTGATCTGCAGTGCTTGGTATCCAGGATGTCCGATGTATGCATGCAGAGTGAACTTTTGATGAATGTCAGCAAATCGAAAGTGATGGTATTCGAGAGAGACGAAAGAGTGACTAAGTGTGATGTAATTATAAACAACGAATGCTTAGAACAAGTGAACGAGTTTGTGTATTTGGGAAGTATGTTTAGTAGAGACGGCAAGGCTGAGAATGATATCGAAAGGAGAGTAACTGCGGGAAACAAAGTTAATGGTGCACTAAATGCAATTATGGCCAATAAGAATCTGTCAAAAGAGGCAGACTAGCGGTACATAATGGCGTTCTAGTGCCAACCCTTATGTATGGAAGTGAAGCTGGAATTGGCAAAAGAGGAATGAAAGTAGACTGAATTACGGTGGAAATGCGGTTCAATAGACGCTTGTGTGGAAAATCTTTGGTCGATAGAGTGAGGAATGAACAAATTAGAAGTGAATGCAATGCTGGCTGTAGTGTGGTAGATAGAATAAAGAAAGGAGTGCTGAGATGGTTTGGTCATGTGGAACGTATGAACGAGGAAAGGATGGTTAAGAAAATATATGAGGCGAATGTTGAAGGCAACAGGAATAGAGGGCGTCCGCGAAAGACCTGGCACGATCAGGTACTACAAGTATTTGAGGATGGCCCTGTTAAAAGCCGCAACAATCGTAGAACGTGTATGAGAAGATGTATGAATGTGGCCGAAGCAAAAGTGGTGTGCCAGGATAGAAGAGTGTGGCGTTCAATCCTCTCTGCCTACCCCTGCAGGGAAACGGCGTGATGGTTAGTTAGTTAGTTAGTTAGGATAATGGATGGTAAAAACGGATAGCGTTTGAAGGGTTGTTTGATGTTCGTGTTTTAACAATTTTAAAAAGGTGTTATTCTATTAAAAATGAGTTCCAGATGCGAAAAAATAGTTGTTAACTACATTTTTTTAGGAAAAATTAGTATATATATTTTTTTTATTTGTAAATACTTTTTTGATATTTTAGTGACATAAATCAATAAAAACGAATCTTGAATTAGAAATAAAACATATTTTGACCCTTACTCTCGTGTGTCGTATTTATATTCGCTAATGCTGATATCGAAATTCCCAGAAGTTTCCAGATTTTTGTAGATGCTTCACGTGAGCCGTAGATTACGCTAGGCCATTCTGGAATCTTCGGTAGTGTTTTGATCATTTCAAACAACTGTCACTTGACATGTTCTTTTTAGCCTCAATACAATATAGATACACCAGAGCACGCTTCAAAATTATAATTTTCAATTTATTAATTCCTTTTATAGATCATTATCATTAGGTATCATAATATTCCACATTAAAAATAAAGAGGCACTTATTATTACCAACTGCGAAATCTATGTATACTATGTATACTATGTATTCGTGGGAAGGACTATTGATGTCTCTAACATAGTGCATTTGAATATATGAAAGAAACTGATTTAGAACATATATACAACATTAAAAAAAAAAGATAAATATGTTAATGTTTCTACGGTGAAATTGGTGAACGTTGCATTGTGTAAAATGATCACTTAAGCCAGCTCGTATAGGTTGCGAGCCTTGGGCCACTCTTTAAAGACTCTCGTATATTTTTCCCATACAAAGAGCTTCTGTCTATCTACTCCTATTCTATTTTCTATGAAACTTCTAAATTTTTATCTTATTTAATAATTACCAAATTAAAATTCAGTAAATCTTATTATCTAAATATTATTACTACATTTATTTCCGCTCACTACGGTCTACAGACATCACTTAAGTTTTGTCTTCATTTATAAAACTAATTAATGATTATCATATTGTCATCACACACTCCCGATGCTTTATGTAATGCCTTCATAAATCTTGAAAGTTCTGCCAAAAACATGGGTCTCATAGTAAACCAGCAGAAGACCAAATACATGGCCGTAGGATGCACCCAACAAATCCCAACTCTCTCGTGTGGAAGTCAAAATTTTGAAACGGTACCAAGATTTACATACCTAGGATCCCTGATAACAAGCAACAACAATACTACAGAGGAGATCCAGAAGCGCATAGTGAGCGCAAATCGCTGTTTTTTCCGCCTACAAAAGCAGATAAAATCCAGACTGCTGTCCAGAAACACCAAGATATTAGTGTACAAAACGCTTATTAGGCCAGTGCTCACGTACGCAGCTGAGACTTGGGTACTAACTAAGAGGAATGAGCGAGCAGTGGACGTTTTTGAAAGGAACATTTTGAGGCGTATCTTCAGACCGGTTCTAGAAAATGGACTTTGGCGCAGACGTTACAACAATGAGCTCTATACTCTATTTAAGGAGCCAAACGTCACAAAATTTATAAAACTGGGAAGACTTCGGTGGCTGGGTCATGTGGAGAGAATGTCCGAGCATCAAACCAAAGTCCCTGCTGAACTCAAGGCCAATAAGGAGCTTAGGAAGGCCGAAACTAAGATGGAGTGACAACGTCCTCAAAGATATCTCTGCCTTAGAGCTTCGAAACTGGAGAGAGCTGGCGCTAGACCGAGATGAGTGGAGGAAAAATATTGAGGAGGCTAAGACCCACCAAAGGCTGTAGTGCCAAGAATGATGATGATATTGTCATCAGGAATACGTCTCTCTGCCTAATTCCAGAGCAATTGTTGGCCAGGAAGTGGGTCAAATATTGATTACAAGATTTGTCCTTGACAGACAGACAAGCAAAGCTAAATAAAAGCGTGTAAAAATAATTCGTAATTTTTGGGTAGGTCGAACTGTTTCCGGTCACCGCGCATATTACGATTACTGGAAATGATTCGACCACCGCGGGGCGTCGTGCATTCTTTATGAATTTATTGCAGTCGATTAAATGGGCTAGCGGGTTTTTTTAACACTTTTGTTGCAACGCAACGAAAAAAAGGCGATATCCTGAACGCAACTAGGAATGCACCACACCGTGTCGATTTTGAAAAAAAAACATCGACGCAGTTACTACAAGGCCGTCCATAACTGTGGCCACTTTGAAATCCGTAAACAACGCAAAAAATAATATATTTACAACAGTGGATTCTCAGAATACAAAAAACCAGGTGTTATATCACCCGCAAAGTGAAGATTTGGTTCAATTCTTTGATTTATGTTAGGTTGTGCTGAAAATAATGACTGAATGAATTTAATATAAATTCGATTGAGCTTAATTTAAGACTACCTGAACTTTATGAATCGAAGTGTGTAAAGGAGATTCACCGTGAACTGAAATTTTGTTGAATAATATATAAAATTCTTATTTATAGAATGAATTGATGTATAGAAGTGAAACCTGGAGCTAGCAGAAGAGTAACCATAGTAGATTGAATGTAGTAGAAATGAGATCATAATAGAGTAAAAAAATAATAAATTAGTAAATAATGTAAAGCTGTTCAAGAATTAAGTTTATTATCACGGTCGTTAGACATATTTAACTGTAAATGGCTACGGATATTTTATACTATATGTTTTTCCGAGAAACGGTTCTCGACGTTTCGTTGAAGTCGTATTCAACGTCATCAGAAGAACGACGTGTACCCGCAGAGGTATAGGGCGGACAGATCAATGTTGCATCCAAAGGGAATCTCTGTCACTTCATCAGATTTGACAAGACAGAAATCTTATCAACAGAACGGCACCATATATCCAGATCCATTGAAACATACAAACATTCCAATTTTAATAGAGATGACAGTTACAAACTATCAAGTATTTGGCGCCCTGTTCTCATGACTTTGATTCAACCTTTGAGATGTAAAAATGTAAAGCTGATCTTGGCATCGAGAATAAAAATAATAAAGTATCACTAACAAGCCAAAAAATTTCAACTTCAAAATGCTCATCATTTTTCTATGGTAACCTCCCTTATCTGCGCACTTGGTCCAGCTCGCGAATTTATTCCAAGAAGGTTTTCGGTTGGCCGCGAAGCCAATTTTGAACCACTTTCTGCACGTCTATGTCTTTGGGAATTAGCACATAGTTTACGGACGCCAAGTCATGGATGATTTGATGGGCAGAACCATGAGTATGTTCAAAGAAGAACCTACCTCATCGATGGCGATGGTAACTTGTCATCTGTGGTGAATGTTAGAGGGCATGCTTTTTTATCTGCGTACGTTACTCTCTTCTGAACGTTTAAAACGACTTTCAACATCTTTAAAATATCTCGATCCACAATTAAGTGATACAGCATAGTACTCTATATTCTGTACACTGTAACTGTTGCCGAAAGGCAAATGACGCGATCGGTATCAAATTCCCCAATTCTATGGACTCTCTGTTATCCTTGAAAAGGCTGTAGCTTGTAAACCAGGTGGCCCTCGTAGCCCAGTGGTCATGACTTTGGCTTCTCACACCGAGGGTTCCGGGTTCATTTCCCAGTGAGTTCACAATTAATCTGTGTAATTTACTCAATTTTATATGTCACAATTTTGCATTTATTTGCGTTTTAAACATTCAGTATAGAGATCATCATTGAAGTTTTTAATGTATTTGGAAATTTTCCATTTAAGAAAGAGAGATTCATTAATTTAACTCAGAAGATGAGATCCTATGATTGGCAGATCTTAAACAGATTTTAAGATAGTTTCTTTCCAATCAATATGTTCGTCGCATAATCATCAAAACTAAGTTAATCAAGACCATATGCATTATTAGAACTCGCAAATTAAGATTTTGTACTATTCAAAATATCCATTTAATGCATGTACTCCCATTCCTCAGATAATCCCTTCATTCCACAAATTTCTTGACCTCCCTGTGAATTAATTCAATTTTAGCGAATCATCTGGCCTGTTGCTCACCAAGGTTTTATCATGTCTGGACATTGTCTTTTAAACCTTAGATTTGTGCAGAGTCATCAAGCTGCATTTCCCGTCTGTCGGCAGTGCACGCTTCGTGGTATCGGCACCAAAGTCGGATCGACCCCACAGATCGATCAAATCGAACTGCATTACAAATATGCCTCGATACCTTGAACTTCACTTCACAAAGTATTCCTGAAGCATTGCAAAATTATCAAGACTGCACGGTATTTTTGTTATTTATTTAACGCGAACTTAAATATATACAGATGATGAATGGTAATGAGAATATAAAGAGAGTATATAGAATCGTGCACTTCACAGTGCAGGGATAGATGTAAGTCGAAGCCCTGGAAGAAGGAGAACATTATGACTTGCTAATAACCTAAAATAGTAGATTGGCCAGTCAACTGTTGAGATGTTTCGGGCTGCAGTAAATAAAATGCCTAGATATAGCAAACATGATAATCAAGCCTGTTGAACAGATAGGACACAATGAGCCATCTCACCTCTGGGAAGACATGGTCCTCCAGAAACGCCTTCTCTGCCTGCTCCATCGTACAATGTCTTGTAAGTTGCAGGTTCTGCGGATTTCCGCATTGGGTACTCTGTCTCTGAGGGTCTTGCCCGCAATGGGTCTTTGGGTCTTCATCTCGGTAGTTCTGAGAAGGTGTTTAGTTCTCACCGTGTCCGTTCTTGCTTCTTATGTCATGATAGGTCTTATGCATGTTCCTGTTTCACAAGATATGATAATATGTAATAAATAATTGTTTTCTCTCGAATGTTTTCGTGCATTCCACCAGTTCCCAAATTGTTCTATATTATTCTTAAAAGTCCAGTATGTTCGGAAAACCTTTTATGTGAGTTTTCCAGAATCTCGTGAGTTTAAAAACCTTGAAGCGAAGAAGGAGACACCTGCAGGCAGTAGACCTCCAGGAAGATCACCAAAACGATGGAGGGACAGCTGGTCATCCATATCCCAGGAGCGGGAGCCGAGAAACAAAAGGAAATAGTCCCAACACAACGAGAAGAAGAAGAAGAGGCACGTGATGACGTGTAGTCTGCCGTGCAGCCCCCTGTCAAGTATTTCTGTATCACCCTGGCGCATGACGACCAATCGATTACAAAACCAATCACAAAAATCCGTGCGGGTATTTATCTGACCTTATTTTCCATTCGGACCAACCGCTCGGAATCCTTGAAGATACAGATTATTGCTCAGCTGATATTCATCAGAGGAATGTGCTTCCTAGTAAAAGGCAAGTCCTTGTCCAGAACCACCCTACACACCGCCATACCCAACACTACCACAAGTACAATCAATTATTAAATGATTGACAATTCCAATATAAATTATTTCGTTGTCTGTCCGTAATTTTTTTAAGGTTTCATTTTTATTTTTTCTTTAATGTTTATATTTTTAACGTAGACAAAATTCTCCCCTCCCCCTTTACCCCACCTCTCTCCGCGATACATGTTATATATAAATATACACCGTTTGATAGATCTTACCCAAATTTTGCATACCTATTTATTCTTTAGGAACCGACATGTAATAAATAGTACGTCATTATTGACGAGTTATAGCTGTTATTAATATAATTTTATAAACACCTAAAAATATTATGCGGGAATTTCCAAAAGAATTATACATTCCAAAAAGGGTAGTAAATTCATTGTTTATTAATCTAAATGTAAGTTTTGAAAAAGTGCAGATTTCTGAAACTTGAATGCAGTTAACAGTGTCCCCATAGTAGTGCCTCTTTATCCTGGGGGCAAGTGGAGCAGCCGCCTCAGGGGCCCCAAACTCAGGGGGGCTCCGTTAAGATACAGATACACATGCTTCTTTACTGGCATGCTAATGAGCATGCCACTAATAAGCATGCCCTAACAACTGTACACACTTGCTCATTACTGGCATGCTTATTAGTGGCATGCTCATAAATAAGCATGCCCAAAACTAACAATCAAACACACATGCTTTTTAGTGGCATGCTCTTGTCATAGAATAGAGACGCTCTTGTTCAAAATGGAAACTTTGCAAACTGAAATAGAAAATTCAAGTGAACCAATAAATCAAAAAAGTTCCCGAGTTTCCATCCGCACATTTTTGATTTTAGTTTATATAATTTTTATTGTAAGATTTGAATCATTCATGCCTATTAATAAAGTTTCGTAAACATTATTTCTCACTATATTATTTTTACACAACGGTGACCGAGTATTCCACAGACATTCGTGATTCCTATAATAAGTTACGAAAAGTAATGTTTTATCATCTCCCCAACGCGCCATATTTGTTTCATCTGTCGCGGACTGAGAAGATCGCATCGATAATACTAGTCGCGAAGCCCGCGAATGACATAAGCATGCTCATAAATAAGCAAGTCTGTTCACACATGCTCCAAAGATACCCCTTCTCTATGGTGAATGACAGTGGCATGCTTATAAATCAACCGGCGGTTGATTTTTGAGCATACCACTAGGTGGCATGCTCATTTCTAGCAATGTGCGTACACACATGCCACTAATAAGCATGCCACTGTCAAAGTCGATACAAAGTCAAAAACGACGTGCCACTAAAGAAGCATGTGTATCAGACGCCTTAGATTTTTTCATTTGCTCATATCCTAGGTAGGCTGTTGTGTACCTTCTTCGGTTCTGGGTACCGCTTTCATCTATCTCTGCAAGATTTTGGAGCATTGAGTCATCCAGGAGTTTTTTGGTCTTCTTCTGGATGACTGTCGGTGGAGCTCCATAGATTTAGCCCGCTTTACTGAGTGATCATGTGGTCTCCGTCTTATGAACCCATACCGTCTCAGCTGTGGTTCTTCTAGCTTACTGTTTATATCCGTAACACCCTATGAATGCATGGGGCCCCGTTCGGTCCATGAAAAAAATTATACAGCGATAAACTGGAATAAAGGAGAAAAGCAAAAACAAGGATTTGATAAATGACAGAAATTGCCTTTATTTAAAAATATACCTCACGTTTAATTATCTTTACAACAGAAGATGCACGTAATGACTAAGTCATAGAAATTGCTATCTTATATTTTTTCATGAATTTAACCATAAATAATAGGGTAATTTCACATTTTTTTAATAGAAAAATCTTAACTTGATTTAGAAAATACGTTTATGAAAAATATATAAACGTTTATATTAACATTAAAAAACAATTTTGAAAATACGATTTTAAACTCCCGCCAAAACCTTTATTTTCGCAAGTGTCGTAATTTGGCAGTTTTCCTGTCAATCTGACATTTACTACGCGACAGCACATTCGCGTATTTAGACATTCTGTCATTTGTTTTCAAAACAATCCGGCTTTTTTGTATTTCAGCCATAATGTCTGGGAAAAAGTATTGTAAATATTCTATGGTACCCAAATGTAGAAATTCTATCCTAAAAAAATCCCGATAAACTATTTATAACTTTGCCTAGGAGTGCTCCCTTAAGACAGGAGTGGAGTCGTGCGATGAGACGAGACGAGAAGAAAAATGAAGTACTTTATTCTTATTCACTCTATTTTGTTGTAAAGATCATTTTAATGTAAGCATTATTTAGAATGTACGAAGACGTACGGTTACCAAAGAAATGAAACAAATTACAGTGACAAACACCAAAGATCACGTCTTGCCAAACAACGTCACGACCAATCACATCGCGTTTTGAAGGAAGCGTATTTATTAAGATTTTTATTATAAAAATTATGAATAAAAACGTTATCCCACACTGTCCATACCGAGTTACGAAATATAATTTATTTTTATAAATCTATTTCATATTTCTTCATAGATATCTGAGAAATGTGAAATTATCCTATTATGAAACAAAAAATATGTTAAAACGACAAAGATTTTTGACTAAATTTGATTAAACAAAAGCGATAAACCAATTTTTCACAATGATTTTGAACATTATTGATTGAAATTCTGTACATTCCATCCACAAAAATTAAAACTCATACAATAGCTAGTAGTAATTCAACATTTAAGAAAAGTTAAGTTAAGATATATTTTACCAATTATAAATTAGCTCATAAAGAATTTTTTAGAAAAATGCTACTTCCCCATTAAAAAATGCATCTCACCCTTAACGTCTGAGACAGATGTTAATATTTTTTCTTAAACTATGATTAGGGCTGCCCACCTCGTGGTTTGAGGCATCGCTTAATTAGTAATATGATTAATGGCCGACAGATGTCCGTGAAAACACTGCAGAGGCCGGAGTCCTGGTGCGAATTTTTTTTTGCTATTATAGCATTCTCATTTATCGGAACACCCTGTTTAATTGGATCACTTTTGTAGTTTAAAAAGGTTATAAATTTTATTCTGAATTCTTTTTTGTAGACGTTTGTGAATCGTATCAGTAGGGATGTAAAAAATATCTCTGTTTTACAAGAAATAAACGTTGAGCATCACAAGACGTACATATGCTATGTACATGGCAGAGTTGAGTAAATATTGCCGACGGATTTGCAATGGTTATTTCAGGAAGCTGTCAGGAATGCTGAAGATGGAGCCGAAGAGTTGTGGCTGTGGAGTCATCATGATGAGCGACCGCGACTCCCTACCAAGAGCATACCGAAAGTGAAGAAAATTCAGTACAAGCCCAGTTGTGTACATTCGGCCACTGTAGAATCTGTTGTTTGTATATTTTTTACTATTAAAATATAGATAAACTTGTTTAACATTTTTATTGGTAGGCAATGAAGTCTATATTATGATTGCGCTAAATCTGTAGCAAGTAAAGCGTTTTTTCCATTGCGAGCTTCAAAAACTGCGTTCCCAATGGTGGCAAACATTGCACAGTTCATTTTACAAGATGTCTATTAATTAAGATAAATTATAGAAGTCTCACAGGGACGAAGCTATTTATGTATGAGAAACGTGCATGGAAGTCCATTGGCACATCCATTTATGATAGGTTGAAGAATGAAGATGGATAGGAAAGAATCAGAATCAGATGGTTTGGGCGTGTTGAGCGAAGGGATGAGGAAAGAATGGTAAGCAAGATATATATATATATATATATATATAATGCAAGAGTTGATGCCGCCAGAAAGAGAGGGCGACCGTGGAAGACGTGGCATGACCAGATGAACCAGATACTGGAAGAAGGTCCCGTTAGAAGCCACAACAACCGGCGAGCTTGTATGCGAAGATGTATGAATGTGGATGAGGCGAGAGTCAGGACAGAAGAGTGCGGCGCTCTATCCTCTCTGCCTACCCCGACGGGGAAACGGCGTGATGGTAAGTAAGTAAGTAAGTATGTATGGAAGTGTTTTTATACAACGGGCTTACAACCTGTATGAGCTGGCTTAAGTGATCACTACAAAATTCACCAATTCTATCGTAAGAACACCCACACATTATAAATTTTTACAGTTCTATGTATATGTTCGAATTCTAAGAATTTTTCGTATACTTTATTGGTCTATGCTAGAGACATCTGTAATCTTTTCTCATTATCTAGTTAGTATGCATATATTTCGCAGCTTGTAAATACATAGCTTCGTCTCTGTGAGAACTATATAATTTATCTTAATTAATTAATCATCCCTCTGGTGACGATATCCAGTCACTATGTTCAGATGTCTATGGATGAAAGAATGCGCTCTGCATCTTCATTTTTTTATAATTTTAAATGGTTATTTTTCTTTAGCAGAAGAGGTTTTATTGTGAATGGTGTACATGAAACCGTCATAAATCGAAGGCTACCTATATAGGACACTGATTTTTTGCAATTTCTACATGGGGCGGAGACTTCTACGCGGAATTTGCATAAAAAAGGAACCCGTAATATAGTTCGCTCTGAATATTATCTGTTTCTAAGGTCCCACCGACGCTTCTTCTGTTTTCAGGAGCTGGAATGGTCTTCCCGCAATTGAATTGCATCACACAAGAACTGCCGGCAATTACAGCAGCGTCCATTATCTTGACAAGGTCCTGTGGTATGATATACGACCTCCTGTCTGTCTTCAAATTGCGGTGACTTCTAACTTTATTATGGTAACAGCGGTTAGCCGATCGGTCGACAATGTTTCACGTGAGACGTCTGCAAAGAAACAAGACTGATTTTCGCAGCCGGTTTCAAGAGAAGGACTACAGACGTCTCTAGCATCATCGTCATCATAAGCTCGACTGCCCTGGTTGGTTTAAACGCAAGAAAGTCGTGTTAAATAAAGAGTTATTTTATTTAAAGATAAAAAAATTGAATGGGACTGAATTTATATTCCTTAACCTTTTCTCTCCGATGTCGTAAACTGAGTGAGTTGACATTGCCTCTAAGGATGTGAATATCTTTGTAAATATACTAAGTACAGAGTTCATATTTTAGGTATCCATCAGGTAATTTATTTATGTATTCAATAAAATAATTACAATACACAGGTATTTGCCATACACAACAAAATATAATATTTTGTTGAAGAAATTTACGTTATTTTGTCAATATGTGTATCTTTTGAGGCGCAGAGCATAGTGCGCAGTGCGTACTGCGCAGGGTGGTGATCTTCGCTCTTTAGTAGCGGCATGGCAGCTAGCCGGTGAGGCGTGTCTTAGGCGTGTTTAGGCTGTCGTTTGTGGTGACTAATGATTTCTTCTCATTTTTAACGGTAACAGTAGGTACGTCCTTGCTCCCGCGGCGTCATATGACGCTGTGATATGACTCCAGCGAAACATCGAGAATCTGTCAAACGATTGTAGTACTTCTTCTTCTTCTGCTTCATCTAGGACTGCGTCCTGTCATTACTCGGAGCCTGTTCCTGGGATACAGATGTCCAGCTATCTCGCCATCTTTTATGCGGTCTTCCTGGGAGTCTGGTACCTGACGGCAGCTTGTTCGCTGCTATGCTCACTACTCTCTCAGAAAAACCTCTCTCCACATGATCTCTCCAGCAACGTCTTCTAGATCTTCCTCATCGGACAATATCCTCGACGTCACAAGTCCTTCGTATTTCGGAATTCCTCACTCGGTCTCGGATTGTCAGTCCCGCAATGGGTCGGAGAGTCTTCATCTCAGTTGTTCTTAGGAGATTTTTAGTTCTGGTAGTGTCAGCCCTTGTCTCGATACCGTACGTCATGATTGGGCGGACACAGATCTTATATATTTTATATACAAACCTCAAATCTTTAAAGCCTAGTGGTACGTTTAAAGGAAACGTGCGTTCATAAAATCAGTCTCGCTGTTTTAGTGGCGTATCTACCCAAAACAACCCCCAAGGCTGGTCGGGATGAGGCCCCGTTACTGTGGCATGGTAGCTACCCCGGAAGCAGCCCGACTGCGAAGCAATTACCAGGAGAACGCAAAAAATTACTCCTCTTCGCGCACAATGCGGAAGAATACCGTAAGACCAATAAAACCACCTAAATTGCATAACAATCTGCGGCCCTACGGTACAGCTTACAGTTTTTTCATCCCTTAGCTGAAAAGGTTTTTTACTTACTGAATAACGGGAGAAGGCTTTTGTGCTCTAACTGTTGTGGCCGTGCTTGGGGCTCTGTTTTCGTTAGGTTGTTTTTTTTTCATTTAATGTAGCGTGATGTTTTTAAAATAACATGATATGTAGATATATTATATGCAGATGTCTCATAGAGACTAAATTATATTTTTTATGGGAAAGTAGGTATGGAAGTCTTTGGGTATTCATAGGGTTTACGACCAATCGTACGGCTGGCTTAAGTGATCACTTTACACAATGTGATGTTCATCATTCTATCATGGAACCCATGATAGAATACCACGTCTTTCAAATTTTTTGAAGTTGTTTATATTTAAATTTTACAACTTGTTTCGTATATGTGTTGTCATTAGCGCAACCGGCATCCATAGCTTTTTAATTCCCCTTAAATAACCACAGATGTCACTAATGAGATACATATTTTTGTGATAGGAATTTTTTTTAGCAATATCCTTTATATGTGTAACAAGTTTAACCGAATTATAAGCATTACATGCCTGAAATATCATTTCAATTTTTGATGTGTATCATCTTTGCTCTCGCTCTCCTGCAGTCTGTGGCACTGATTTCGTGAAAATGGACGGAAATGCGTAACAGGAAATCAGACGCGCGCAATTTAGCAATGAGTGCGCGCGGAGCACGCGCTGGACAAAAATCATCGTTTATAAACAAATCAATGTCCAGCAAGTGCCATCACAGCGAAGACACACTACCAGCCAATGCTTCTGATTTTGTATATATGTAGGTATGTTGCGAGGCCGGTGTCAAGCGTGTGGATGTTGTAACTTTTACATATTTTGGCTTAGGTATATCTTCGAAACTATCCAATGAATACTTTTTTTTTTACATTAATGTAAACAATAACAACCCTTAATTATTTACATTCTCAAATTTTATGTAATTTATGTGATTATTTTTAAATATTTATTATTAGTTTTCATACAATATATGTATGGCGGCACACTACCGCCATCGACGAAAATAAATAAAAACATGATTGACCAAACACATTTCTAACAAAATTGCGTATGTAGATATACGGTACCTACCTAGTCTGGCAAAATTCAATAATAAATATATAGGTACTAGCTTTTTAAAATTTTGATGTTTATTTCTGTTGCTGCTCAATTGATCTTTTCAATTGTGAGATGTCAAATGTTACACATCATATGCGACTAATGTAAAGCTCGATCATATTTTTTAAACTCCTTTTTAGACCAGTATGACCAACATGATATTAAATTATTATAAGTGCTACCATCGATAAAAAAAAATACTAACGTTTAATGTCTGTGGAGGCTATCGATGAATCGTTTATAATTAATTCACGTACGTGGGTATATAGGGTATGGGCACTAAGGCAAGGATTAATTCGTTAAGTCGAAGCCTTTGAGATACGACTCAGAAAGTTTCCTAGGTTGATAGAATTATGAATATTGAAGTTCTTTGGCATACTATGGAAAAAGGCCGAGAAGTGCTGCGGTCCATCAAGATAAGAAAGCTGGACTATCTCGAACATATTAAGAGAGGATCAAACTATTATCTTAATATAGTTTGATCTAGTTTGACTATAATCTTAAGGTGATCGTCCAGCAATGCGGGAAAATTTCACAATTTTTTCTCATGTCTTCTCTTTTTTTTATAACTTTTTTGTGTACTTTATGTATATCATCGTCACGTTTCATATATTTTAAATAAAGATATCTTGTTAAAATGACATAAACGAAATTATTGAATAAATTACCAAACCTAAGATAATTAAAAATGAAGAAAATTACTCTATATTATTAATTGATACGGCAGTTACTCTGTGGTGTGACATGATTATTTTAATTTAAACTAATGTTTATGTTTCTGTTAATTTATATAGCGCCATTCTTGCGTAAGAGACGCTTCAAGGGCGCTTTACAGGTGCGACATCCCGAAAAAATGAGTTTTTAGGCTCTTCTTGAAGAGTTCCTGGTTCCCCATACATCGCAACACTGGAGGCAGCTGATTCCACATAGCTGGGCCCGCAGAGCTGAAAGCGCGTTCCGCAAACTTAGCGGCTCCAGGTCTCCTTGGTACTACCAGCCTGCAGAGTGCCTCCGATTCAGCTGACCGCAGTGTGAGCCGTCTTCCAGTGATATTGTCTGGGATACAGAGGTCGATCGAATATTGTGGTGCTTTTCTTTGAAGACTTTTGTACACCATCAGAGAGAGTTTGAGGATATCCGCGAGATCTTTGATGCATTCATCACTGACTGAAGTCTGTCGAGCTGAGTCTTAGGATGTCCTGCATAAATTGAACTTTGTATGTATGTATTACGTTGAGTTAATTTCAAACTAAAATTACTCCACTTTATGGGCCTTTTATGATTGAATGACCTCTTGAGATGTATTTTTTTGCACTCATTATCCTTAACTTGGTGAAATAATTGCAAAAGTTTCCAGTTTGTTTACTTACAATTTGTGTTTTAAAAATCTCATCTCATTTCAAACACGTCACAGATGTCTAAATCTGCAAAAACTACGAGTATATTGTAGGTGTCAAGAAAATTATTAAGTATGGATTTTTTGGCGTAGTTTGTTTTTCAATTTACATTTTTTATTATTTTGGGCTCTTGATTTTTACTGTATGTTCTCTTTCAAATAAATATTACATTTATTTTATTTATTTATTTGTTTGTTTGTTCACGACCATTACAGACTTTTACATAAAAATGTTATGATATAGAAAAAGTATATAAAACAATATCAGGTGTAAGCAGTATATACAAAATATAAAATTATAGATTCCTAGCACGTGTTATACAAAAAAATTACATAAAATTAAAAAAGTATATACATAAAACAATATCAGGTATAAGCATTAAAATACGAATATAAAAATTTAAAATATAGAGTACAAAGCAGTAATGTGTATAAAAATATATTACACATCATTACATGTATATATTAATAGTGGAAGTTAGTAATGAAGTAGTATTGTCTCTTTAAGTGTAAACTTTTAAGTTAACTAACTAACTAACTTAACTTAAAGTTAACTAAGAAACTTAAAAAGATGTCGATCTAAGGGGATAAAATGTTTAAAAAAGCTACCTACTTCAGAACAGATATTTCTATATATCTAGCGAGGCTTGTTACACATTATCCTAATTTGTTTGTATTTTGTGTATATATCAAGCAATCAAATGTCTATTCTTTTTTGCTACTATTCACTGTTATTTACAGTTGAGATACGACTTGCCAGAAATAGTTGAATTCCTTCCCTTCGCCTTCACCTTGACGAGGTAGCACGTGTTTGGGATTTAACGATATCGCATTTATCCACTGCCTACCCCCGCGCGGTGCTCGGCTGAAGTGATTTAGTGAATGTGGCGTGAACTTCCGAGGTGTTTGAACAGGAACGTGTTAATTTTACACCCGAGCTGGTAATTATAACCAGCGCCGATTGGGTCATAAATCTGTAGAGGGTGTCACCAAGTGCTGCGCCAGGGATCCTCAACTCTTCGAGTATTTTTAATTTGCATTGGGATGACGGCTAACTAATAGTGATGGGTCGACTCTGAACTAATATAAAGAACTACAATAAAGTACCTCATTATATTTGACTTCACGCTTCACACGCTTTTAATCGAATTTCAAACTTGAAAGTATGCGCTTCATTATACTCGACTTCATAATTCACACGTTTTTTTTTTAACTTCAAGCATCTACCGCCGTGAAGTGTGACTTTTAGTGAA
Source organism: Agrypnia vestita (assembly GCA_016648135.1). Taxonomy (NCBI): domain Eukaryota; kingdom Metazoa; phylum Arthropoda; class Insecta; order Trichoptera; family Phryganeidae; genus Agrypnia; species Agrypnia vestita. The sequence continues at coordinate 140,855 of JADDOH010024606.1, read as the reverse complement.
CAAATAAACACTTCAGTTCACTTTCAATTCACGAGAATGAACAAGTTCTAATTTCCGTTTCTAAATGAACGATGCAACTGATTTAATTGATATTAAAGAAAACACATAATTATTGTGAATATGCAATTTCAGAACAAATTTGTGTGAATTATTAAACAAATTCTTCTTAATCAATTAGAAAAGACGTATAGATAAATAAAATTAATGAAAAAATATTTTAACTGCTACTGGGATTCGAACCAACGGACCTCCATTCTATCCGGGGATAACGCGTTATCCAATTTCGCCACTTAAATGTTGTAATGTAATATTGTAATTTATTCTGTACAAAAGCAACTTGTAATTCATATTTAATTGCAATGCTTGTTCCAGCTTCCAACAATTTGATAGTTGTGGTGGTCTATCATGGGTGGAGAGATTCTGAACTGGAGAGAGCTGGCACTAAACCGAGATGAACGGAGGAAGACTCTTGAGGAGGCCAAGACCCACCAGGGGTTGTAGAGCCAAGAGGTGGAATAGGTAAACGTAACATTTTGTAAAGTGATCCCTATGAACACGTCATATAATAAGCCTTTTGAATATCCAAAAATAAGGCTTTCATATCTACTTTCCTGTATAATAAATATAATATAAATTTTAATTAAGTAAAAAAATTGTATAAACCACTTGGAGTAACTAACCGAATTCGACAGCACTGTATCGTCATTAGGACGGACGCTTACCAACTATCCATAACTTATGTTGGTAAACAAGTTCATCAGTGTCCGTCCTGACGAAGATATAGTTCTATCGAAACTGGTAATCGTAAAGTTACTCCAAGTGGTGAATACAAGTTTTTAATTGATTAAAATGCATAATTATGTCCAACCACAAAGATAACGTTTAAACATCGAAAAAAAAAGGATTGAAATATATTGTCACAGAACCGTGGTTGTGAGATGTAATGAAAAAATGGAACACGAAAAATTAGTCATTGGAAAAGAATTTTATTGGAGCACCGATCCTTAATTCACACTAATTGTTACTTAAAAAAAAGATTCGCACCAATCACGTCACTATCGAGAATATTCTGCTCACAAGTAGGCACTTAGATAATTTTTCACTGGCCGATTATATTGTCCACTCACTACTCCAATATGGAATAATAGGGTGGGGCGGAACTTAAAATAATATAATAAATGGAATTAAAGTAATTCAAAGAACAATTATTAAAGTCATAATTAAATAAAATCGACATTCTCCACACAAACACTATTCAAAATATTTCCAGTCCCAAAGGTAGAAACTATATTAAAAAAATATCAATTATGCAAATCATCAAAGAAAAAGAACATACAAAATTCGAAAAGAATACATTACAAGCTTTAAAATCCCAAAATGCAATACAAAAAAATGTCAACAAAATTTCATATACATACTCAGGCATAAAATTCTTTAAAAATCTTCCAATTGGAATAAAAAATATACAAAATACAAAACAATTAAAGAAAAATTAAGATAACATTTCAATAAACACAACTAGACACCATTACCCTCAATATCAAAAACATTTCACTCCACTCCTTAATCCAATATAAATAATGTAAAATAATTATATGTAACAATGCAAAGTACCTCGTTTGAGCACAAGAGCAATGCTCTTAAATGGAGAGGTGCTATGTACAACACAAATATGTCCTTGTCTCTCTGATCATACTGAGCCGCACGCTTCTTTGTGGAATTGCCTAACTGTCAGAAATGAATAAAACTCTCTCGCACGTGAGAAATTCTACAGACCTAAAAAACATGTTGGTTTGTCGAATGTTCGAGACTATTCGACTAGTTTCTCCACATTTCCAGTCATATCTCCATATTCCTAGTGAGTATGAGAACAGACCACTTGATTCTTTCTGATTCTACATCCCGTGCCGTGGCAATATTAATTTTTATTTTGAAATTTGTTTCTATAATTAATAATTTAACAGAGTCGCAAAGACTTGTAAGACAAAACAATATTTCAAAATAAATCAAATCAATTTAACGAAACCGATTGGTTATCCCTGCTGGGGCTGTCACCGATAACGAGCGCATTCCAAAACAAATCTACATTTCCTGATTCCGCCCCAAAATATTACAGGTCTCTGCAGTCTGCGGTCTACCGATGCAGCGCGGATCAGGTTTCACCACCCTGCCGCGCTACCACCGAAGGGAGGTTCGTTAATACAAAAATTATAATTAAAAAAAAGTTTAATAGTATATTTTTGTTTATTACGTCTGTACACGTCTTAGCTTGTTTGTCACTTTTTTAAAAGTCTGTCTAAAGACAAATGCTAAAGCATTATCAAAATACATAATTTAAGGCTAATTTACTAACTAACTATCACGCCGTTTCCCCGAAGGGGTAAGCAGATATGATAGAACGCAATATTCCTCAATTTTTGCTTCGGTTTCATCTTCTCATGCATGTTCTACGGTTGTTGAGGGTTTTAACAGGGCCATCCTCCAATACTGATGGCTGATCATGCCAAGTCTTTCGCGGACGCCCTCTATTCTTATAACCTTCAACACTCGACCTATATATTTTCTTAACCATCCTTTCCTCGCTCAAACGTTCTACATGACCAAAACCATCTCAGCACTCCTTTCTTTATTCTATCTACCACAATAATATAATTTAAATTATTTTAAGTCAATAATAATTAATAATATTAATCAATAATTTAAGGAGTCCCTGTAAAAAGGGTCTATATGCAAAAGCAAAATTTTACAAGCGAGAGAAAAAACACTTCGTGAAATAAAAAAACAGAATTTTTATTTTTTTTATTTTCTAATATTCGCTCGCCAATTATGGACCTTAATTTTACGTTTTATTTGTTTATTTATGTTTTTAAGCAATTCCAGTGACATCGTCTAACTCTCGGCATCCGTCATACATGTTACTATCAGACGAAGCTAGATCTAAATGATAAATATAGACCCTTTTTCCAGGTTAGTCAACTTTTGAGATCGAATTTCGGCAAGATTGAGTTGAAATCATGAAAAATAAAATACCGCACATGGTGCTTATTGTAGGTACACAATTTTAAAACATTAAAATTCACTTTATGACCTCATGTACTATATAGACCCTTTTTGTAGGGACGCCTTCAATTGTCTAGGCAACGATGTTCGTCGTCAGATGGCGTAAATAATGATGAGATATAAAAACGGAAGAAACATAATTATCTATGTAATAATGTCCGTCAGTAATGCTGCAAGATGCCACAAATAAATATGAAACATAAAAAAATATGTATAATTCTATATGTAACAATGTCCAACTCCAACGATACCAAAACGCTACACAAGATGGCGCTGTTCTCACAGCCTCAATTCGCGGCCGAAATACATAATAAAAGAATTTGGTTATTCTCGGTCATGCATCAAAATGCGACAGTTCTCTATCAATGGCGCGCTTTTTACAATCCTGCCAATATAACTAATCATTCCAATATTACTAACGACAATCAAGTATGAATTGATAGTAAATTTATATACAAAACTATATAAATTTACTATCAATTCATACTTGATTAGGTTAAGTTGGTATTCCATACTTTGCATTCAAGAATAATAATAAATAATTTAAGCCGCCACTTTTTGTTTTAATTTTCCAATTGTTTGAAAATAAACATTGATTGACAAATGATCTGAAAATAAAATCGATTGTCTAATGATTTGAAAATTATTATTGAAACATGGTTTGTATGCATAAGCACGAGTCGTCTATATTTAAATGACAGATGGCGAAATGTGCCAGCGGCCGCGGCTGGTGCTGTTTGGGTGCAGGTTTTTTCAGACAAAGTATCAGTTTTCAAATCTGTCCATCTGTGGATTCTGCTTGGAATGATCAAGTGTGAATAGTGTTAGCACGGGACGATGTTATAGTCGCACACAAGAGACACTCACATCCCTTATATTGAAGCCCTACAGTTTCGGCTATGTATTGCGTGTATATGCATAAACATGCGATACATAGCCGAAACTGTAGGGCTAGTTAGATAGTTTAACATTAGATAGATTCCTGTCAAAATGCCGAGTTGAAAAAGTTCAAACAACGATCTCTTAATATTCATCAATAATTATGGAAATAAGTGACACCATAATTTGCAGAATTAAGGTTGTTATTACGGTCGGACATACTTATCAACATATCAACAGAACCGCACCTCATACCCAGATCAGTGAGGGAATCCGTTGAAATATACAAACATCCCAACTTCAATAGAGATGACAGTTAAAAACTATCAAGTATTTGACGCCCTGTTCTTACGACATTGATTCAACCCTTGAGAGACGTCGCAGTAAAGTCCGCCGACGTAACTACATAGTACATATTGCACACTGGCGACCTCTATTGTAGAAGTGAACACTCCACATCAAAGTGAAAATAATTTACGCCCTCGAAAGCAGTAATCAGTCCGCCCTCTACCTCCGCGGGTAAAGGTCGTCATCCTGATGTTGAATAAGAATTCAACGAAACGTCGAGAATCGTTTCTCGGAAAAACATACGGTTCGTATAAAATATCCGCAACCAGTTACAGGTAAATATCAAAATTTGCAATTTATTTTACAATTTTTCCGACGAATCTTCTGTAAAACTGTAAAACTTCTGTAAAAAGTGTGTTTAATTATCATTTTTGTTATTTATTTCGAATATAAAAAAAAATCATTTACTTTAATACAAGTCTAATATAATTGTTAAAATTTATAAAAATAAATTTTAATTAGATTTTTTTTTGAAACGATTATTTATTCAATTAAAAACTAAACACTGTAGATGTGTGTGGAAACTGATTTCTATCAAGGTGTAAAATAATATTATTACAATATGTTATAAAGTAGAGGTCAATACGTGATTATTACGATACCACAAATACACGTAAGTTACACAGGAATTTCAAATGTTGTTAAAACAATGCAAATATACGGTAATATATGGTAAATGTGATAGAGCTACTCTACAATATTTTAAAGGTATATTTCAGCCTAAATTATGACTCGAATATGTTCAAGCATGTCCTAACATCCATTGACGTATATATAGACACGTTATTCCCATACTAGTCGACTTTCATCTTCTTCTTCCTTAGCCTTTTCCCTCCACTGCTGGATGTAGGCCTCTTCCATTTTCTTCCACTCATCTCTGTTTCTCCCCCCTCGCATCCAGGTTCTTCCTGCTTGCTGGACTATGTCATCAGACCATCTTTTGGGAGGTCTTCCGACGCTTCTATCTTTTGTCCAGGGCCTCCACTGTAGGATTCTGGGTGTCCATCTAGTATCCTCTCGTCGAGCCATATGTCCAGCCCACTGCCATTTTAGTTTTGCAATACGGTCCATAATATCGGCAACTTTTGTTCGGCGTCTTATTTCTTCATTTCTGATTTTATCTCGAAGGCTTACGCCGAGCATCTGCCTTTCCATGGCCCGCTGTGTACATTTTAATTTTAATTTCATATGTAGCATAAAACCGACTTCCATATGTAGCAAATATTGTATTGAACGAGACAACAAATCACATAATCAAGTAATCACGTAAAAATCAGGTAGTTTGAAGTCACGGTGACTAAAATAACACACTCATTCTTACAATAGTGTACGATTCTCTGTTCCTTTTCCCCCGGGACTTTTTTTTCGGCGTAGCATCGCGCCCGATAACAAAGAAGGTCCGTTCTATAACGAAAGCAAGTAAGGTAATTACCTTTTTTTTGAGTTGCCAAGATTTCACGCTCATGACGTATCTACAGTTTATTATATCATTGCTATATATTTGTGAAGATTCAAAGGCTTCAAATTTTGATTTTTTTTCAATTTTTTTTTGTAAACTTTTGACTATCATAAAGGTAACTTATATCGAATTTTAAAGTATATTCGCTATAAGTATTCGTCAGATTGTATTTAAATGAGTGGATTGTATTTCAGTTATTGATGGGGTTAGATAATTAACAGACATTGACATCTATCGCGTGTCTCTATACCATCTAAGACCACAAGTGAACATTATTCTGCGTCGCAACATTGAATTCATATTTAATTAATAATTAAATATTGATTCAAGGCTGCGATGCAAGATATAAATAAAGTTAGACCTACTTTCATATTTTTTATTTATTTTATTATGTTTTAATCACTACTGTTACTACTTATCTTCTTCTTCTTCTTCCTTGCACTGTCCCAACTCATTGCCTAGGTAGGCTGTTGGGGTCGGCTCTTCTCGTTCTCAGGCTGTGTCTTCTTCGGTTCTGGATATCGCTTTCATCAGTCATCCAAGGGTTCTTTGGTCTTGCTACTACTTACGTCTTTTATTTATTTTAATTTACTTATATTATTATTGTGTATTATTTCAAAATTATATTTTATGTGAAATATGCTAGGATATAAGTTAATAAGTTCATCCGCTGTCTTGCTGTCTATTTATACTCTCAGATATTTATTTACGCTTCAACAGGGCAAGAGCCCCAATTACAGAAGCGAACCACATCGCAAAACACCCAGGCGTGAGTAAATCACTTAGATTAATTGCGACCTCACCGGAAATCGAACCCGGAATCCTCGGTGTGAGAAGCCAGTGTCATACACACTCGGCTATGAGGGCCGCCGTATATGGGTATATATCATTTTCTTATATCTGTAAATAATTACATAAAAACTTTACTTGATGACGTATTAGATCAACTTTAGATGATATTTCGGGCGTATTCTAGTATACCTAATGCTAATAATCCGGAAGAATCTCATTACACACATAAAGAATATTGCTTTAAAAATACCAATCAAAAATAGATATCTCATTAGTGACATCTGTGTTTAATTAAATGGGGAATGAAAATGCTTTGGATGCCGGTCGCGCTAACGATAATTGCAACATACATATGAAACGGGTTGTAAAACTTAAATATGTATACAACTTCCAAAACTTTGATAGATGTGGTATTCTATCATGAGTGGAAATGGTGAACATTACGTTGTGTAAAGTGATCACTTAAGCCAGCCATACGATCGGTCATAAGCCCTATGAACACCCAAAGACTTCCATACCTACTTTCCCATAAAAATATAATTTCGTCTCTACGAGACATCTATAATATATCTTGATTAATTAATGATGTCCCTGGGACAACTCAAAATATTCTGAAATGCAGCCTATTTTAATGCATTGTATTGTAAATCAATCAGACCAGACACAGTCACGTAAGCTTAACCTTACAAAAATGAAGATGTTTGAATGTGACAGATGAAAAAGAAGAACAATTTGATGACTGAGAGTTACGGTACATACGGCTCGTGGATGGTCGCACGTAGCCGTGGAGAGGTACGACTTAGAAAATTACTTTTTTTCATTTTTCTTACTCCATATATGACTCAGATCAAACTAACTGTCCAACTGAAATCATATATTATGTCCGAATGCTGTTTAGACCAGGGGTGTATTGTGAAGTCTCAATGAAATTTTAAATTATAATTATTTTATTTTTTTGACTATTTTACTCGAGAACATTGAGATAGATGAATTAGATAAGAATTGAAAAGTATAAAAGTAATGTTTAACGATGCGTATTTTACTTGCTACCATTCCAATAGAAAATAAAATATATGAAGTAAAAATGAATAATAAAATATATTATTAAAAAATTAAAATAATATACCTACTGTAACAAATATATATTATGAAGTATACAATGGAACACCTTGTTAAAATTTAAGTAATTATTAAAAAAAGAAAAAAAAAATTTATATATTTCTTTTTGGTGAGGTGTAACATATTATATGTATTTATCTATTAAATAAATTTAAAAAAATAATAGGAGTTTCTTTATATATTAGGTCCTTACATATGAAATTGACGTTTTGCCGTACTGGCAAATTTGATCTCAAATATCTTCTCTTTGGTTAGGAATTCCAAATCCAAATTTATACAACTATTTACTCATGTATATTTGTTTTTTCCTCAATTGTTTTTTTCTTTGCGTCACTCAGTTTACAAAATGAAAAACTTGAAATATCGCGTTATTTACGAGTACGAGTTCCACCGTGGCACCAGTACTGCAGAAAAGGCTCGAAGGATTAATGATGTGTATGGCGACGGTGCCGCAAAAGAAAACACAGTGCGTTTTTGGTTCCAACGTTTTCGTTCTGGAAATTTCGACCTGCAGAACAAGCCCCGTGGACGGCCGGAGACCAAAGTTGATAATGAAGAATTGAAGGCTATTGTGGACGTGGATCCACATCCGAGATAGCTGCAGGCTGCGATGTTAGTGATAAAACTGTTTTAATCCACTTGAAGCAAATTGGTAAGGTGAAAAAGCTTGAATGGTGGGTACCTCACGAATTGAGTGAAGCAAATCAACAAACGCGCGTTGACTGCTGCGTTGCATTACTCAACCGGCACAATAATGAAGGGATTTTAAATCGAATCATTACCTGTGATGAAAAGTGGATCCTGTACGATAATCAGAAGCGCTCATCGCAATGGCTGAACCCTGCCAAACCAGCCAAACCATGCCCCAAGCGAAAATTGACTCCAAAAAAGTTACTTGTGAGCGTTTGGTGGAATAGTGCTGGTGTCGTTCACTACAGCTTTCTTAAATCTGGCCAGACGATGACGGCAGATGTCTATTGTCAGCAACTGCAAACCATGATGGAAAAGATAGCTGCTAAACAACCGAGGCTGGTTAATCGCTCTAGGCCACTGCTGCTTCATGATAACGCTAGACCACATACTGCACAACAGATGGTTACCAAATTAGAGGAGCTTCAATTGGAATGTCCAAGACATCCACCGTACTCTCCGGACCTTGCCCCAACAGATTACCATTTTTTTCGAAATTTGGATAACTTCTTGCAAAGGAAAAAATTCAACTCCCATGGGGCAGTCCAAACCGCCTTCAAAGATTTTATTGATTCCCGTCCGAATGGTTTTTTTAGTAAAGGGATCGATGAACTACCTATGAGATGGCAAAAGTGCATAGATAGCAATGGTACATACTTTGATTAAATAAATATATTATAAAAAAAAAAATCGGCTTTATGTTCCTCCCATACTAAACGTCAATTTCATATGTAAGGACCTAATATTTTTAGTTCAATATTTAATGACTATAGATTTTATTTCATTTTTAATTTTGCAGATAGATGATGAAAATATTTTATTCCTACAAAGGAAATGTTTTTTGCTGCACTAATTTTGTATTTGGTCTTAAAAATTAAAGATGATATTTTTATATTTATTTATTGATATTTTCATGTACCATATACTAGTTAAATTGTCAAATTGACTTATCTATGGTTATGTCCTATTGGTGTTATCCTTTAATTTTGGGAGACTTTTAACTATTTTTTTATATTTTATCTTACCAAGCGATTGTGTCTCCCTGTCGGATGACCTAAACAAAAAAATAAAAAAAATGGCAAACGATTGCATTAACAACCTCTTCAAGTATTTCTTAAAAAGTTCTTAATATATTTTTAATTTTAATAGGGATGCGAACACGGAATAGATGTCGCATCAATATTCTATCTATTTTCAAAATATTCTAAACGCTTCTGCAATGAAAATAGGACTGACTTGCCGGTGTCCTGGAATAGGGCTCGAACCACCGATCACCAGATCACTAGGCGAGCGTCATGACCACTACACCAGCAAGCTACTCTGAAATGAATAAGTTAACAATTTACTTTTAACACTTCTTATTTCCAAAACTTCTTATAGCCAACCCTGGTGTACGGAAGTGAAGCCTGGAATTGGCAAAAAATGAATGAAAGTAGACAATGCGGTGGAAATGCGGTCACCATGATGGTTGTGTGGAAAATCTTTGGTCTATAGAGTGAGGAATGAACAAATTAGAAGTGAATGTAATGCTGGATGTAGTTTGGTAGATAGAATAAATAAAAGAGTGCTGAGATGGTTTGGTCATGTGGAACGTATGAACAAGGAAAGGATGGTTACGAAAATATATGAAGCGAGTGTTGAAGGCAACAGCAATAGAGGGCGAAGGACCTGGCAGGATCAGATACTGCAAGTATTTGCGGATGGCCCTGTTAAAGGCCTCAACGACCGTAGAACTTGTACGAGAAGATGTATGGATGTGGCCGAAGCGGAAGTGGTGTGCCAAGATATAAAAATATGGCGTTCTATCCTTTGTGGCGTGATGGTTAGTTAGTTATTCTAATTTATCTGACTGTAATCCTGTATTATTGGTGAGTTTAATCTGTGGGCGAAAGGAACAACCGAATGAGTCAATAATTGTAGATTTTCAGGAGAGCCAAGACAAATTATAAAAAGCCTTTGTTATTTTTATCTAATTTTTACTTATCTTATTTATTTTTTCACAAGAACGTTGAACCAAATTGAGCATTGCCGTTCCTGCCAAATTTTTCAAATAATTATTCATGTCATTTATCATTTTTCAATCAATTAAAAAATAGTGACCGGTCTAATTTTTCCTTGCTAGATATGTATATAAAGAACAGCTTTACATAATTCACTCAAAACTCTATTTTATTAAATATACTTATTCGGTTGTTCCTTTCGCCAACAGAAATTTGTAAACCCTCATTAATATCAAAAAAACAGATATAAGGAATTACGATCAAGGCACCATTGGCCCCGAAACATGTTGGTATTTTCAACAATTAGTGGTGCAAAGTATACTCGTGTTAATTATAGTAATAACTAGCTGAAAGCCGTCAAAAATGACGGAACTTTAACATGCCGGTTCCCAAAGAAAAAGTATTTAGCCGACACCCATGCAAGAGTTGAAATAGTAATGAAAACTTTTATCAAAATAGTTTAACATTTTTTTTATACTTCCCCTGCCGGCAGTCAAATGTACTATTCTAAACCCTAGCAATTGGGCTGAACATTAAATTATTCGCGTGTTTGCTAAGTCCTATATGTACTGTATTTTTAGCAACATCATTATCGTTGCCGACATCGGGTTTGCTGGCCCGGGGTTCAAACCCCATCTCCGGCCGTTTAATTTGTTTTTATTAGTTGTGAATTTGAACGAAATTACGGACGTTACACGTACTTACGGGGATAGGCAGACAGACAGACGGACGGTCGGATGGACAGATGGACAGACATGTTGTTTGATGTCACCACAAAATCATTTTGCGTTATTAATTAAATAAATCTTAAATTTCATTAAAAAAATACGTAAGTGGAACGTTTTCGTTTAAAAAATACTTTTTCAATAACTTTCTAAATTCGTCATGTCATATCCGGTCGATCAGATACCGCATATTGATGGTGAAGGTGACCCACCACATACCCTGGGCTGTTTCATGCGCCGAAGCGTCCATATCGGCCCAACACGTTCGCCGCCTGGTTGGCATTATTTTATGCTAAAGCGTCTTCCCCGCCCAGCCTGTCGTCCCAGCAAACGCAACAACGAACACCAGGCGAGTCGGTCGCGCAAAACCTTCAATGTCTCATGCGAAAAAAAGACATTATTTCTTCAAAGGGGTTATACAAAAAAAAGTACAGTGTAAGAACATTTACAATCTAGAGAATACAATACAGGGTTATTTGTAAAACATTAATAACCTCGCAGGACTATATTCCTGCCTTGATTACGAGTCGAAAATGTTCAAGCTATTATGACCTAATATCAATAGTTAAGGAGATATGTGACATCAAAGTTAGCATTTTTTTTTCAATATTCCTGATTTGTTTTTTGTAAAACGTTGAACTATCATTACAGTAACTTATATCGAATATGAAAAATTTATTCCCTTTAATACAAGTCAAATAAAAAATTAAATCCTTCGATTTTTTTCAGGGTTTTTATCATTTTATTTAACTTGTATTGAAACCAATGAATTTTTCGTAATCGATATGAGTTGCTGTAATGACAGTTCAAAGTTTAACGAGAAATAAGTCAGGAATATTGAATAAAAAATGCAAACTTTGATATTAGGTCATGACAGCTTGTACATTTTCGACTCGTAATCAAGACAGGAATATAGTCCTGCGAGATTATTAATGTTTTACAGATAACCCTGTACAAGAACACCCGTGGAGACATCGCACGGGACAAAAATAAAAATAAAAAGATAGCGGATAATCGGGAGTCTGCTGCGTGTGCAGTGCAGGGATGTGCTGCTGGTCGAATCGCGCGCTACTCATTTTCGGGGAACGATCTCCCAGGCTGGCCGGCCGGCCGGTCCGCCCCTGCCGGGTTACGGTAAACGCCATTACGTATCGACAGACCCCTCTGTGATATTTATTATGTAGTGCGTGTATCACACGGTCCATTATGCTGTCTCGTGAGATAACAGTCCGCCGCGGGTACCTGCCCGGTACAGTTATGTGTTACAGTAACCTACCGCAACTCGGGACCCGCGTGCAACGGGCGTTACAATCGGACCACGGCAGACCGTAATGTATTTTAATTTACTCGAATCAAATTTGAAGTGCGTGAATGGGACATTTGCGAATTTCGTTTGATGTAAGCCTGCGTTGATTCCACATTGATTGTCATCATGAAATTATTGGTAGGCCTTATATTTATTTAACAAAACTAACCTAAACAGACTCCAACGACAGCAAAACAAAATATTAAAAATGGTCTACGATCTGAAATACCGGACACCAACTGAAACTGTATACCGTATAACACAATAATTAAACATCGAAAGCATTACAAAAATCGAAACACTTAAAATCATTCACAAACTAGCAATTGGCGAAATACAAGACGAAGACATAAAATAAGATAAAATACACGAAAAGCACCAACACAACACTAGAATGGCTAAAAACTATCACATAACACACGCCAAAACAAAAAAGGACAATCCCGACTAATTTGCAATTAACTGTACAATGACCTGCCACAGCAGACCAAACAACTGACCACTGACAAATTCAAAACAGATGTGACAAAAATATTAAAACTCGGCCAACTATAAAAAAATTCCTTTGTATCTAAATTATATTATTATATTGAATCATGGAAAAATGTTACCCATAAACCTCTTAGGTTTCCATTACTTTTTAAATTTTTATTTATTTTATTTTATTTATTTCAGTATATGTGGAGGGTAGTACAGTCCCACACATTCCCTATAAGTAAATATATATTGATGATTATAATATCATCATCATCATTCTTGGCACTACAACTCTTGGTGGGTCTTGGCCTCCTCGATAATTTTCCTCCACTCATCTCGGTCTAGTGCCAGCTCTTTCCAGTTTCGAAGCTCTAAGGCAGAGATATCTTTGAGAACGTTGTCACTCCATCTTATTTTTATTTGGCCTTCCTAAGCTCCTTCGCCCTATTGGCCTTGAGTTCAGCAGAGACTTGGTTATAATGTAAGCGATACATAAAATATGTAGCATATAGACAAATAATTATTAAAACCACTCCATAAGATATAAGTATATAAAAAAAAGATGGGTGCGAAGCGAAAGGGTTAATAATAATCGAAGATACTATTAATATAGATATATCAGAGGAACGCCTTTAGCGAGTTGTGGCATATAGGACCAATATCCTTCTCCAATATGCATCGATGCTGGAGGCTAGATTAAGGCGGGCTTCCAGGATGAGAATATTGCCTTATTTCTGCCACCCTGGATCTTATAAGGGCTGTAACCTGCGAACTGGCCCCTCTGTGAACATACCGGAATTGCTGTAATATCTGTAGAGGCCAAGCATTATACGGAAGGCATTATTATAAATGTTCGCTTTTACACCGAGAGCTCATCTTTTCTTTTCAATGCGATAAAATTTTAGTGATGCAAGGAAGTTTTCACACCATGAAGTTATTTAATCTTTTTTTTTTACCGTCAATGGTTTTTACTTCGTTATTTCCGAAGCTCAATAACGTCCGTCTCTTTGCTGACGTAGTAGAGGGATCTGTAATCCCCGGATATCTTTTTTAGTTGTCAGTTCTTGCGGCTGGTTCGTTTAGCGCTTCCTCGCATTCAAATGGTTTTTCAACTCGTAGTACTTTAGCGGTTGTCATAAGTAATGCGATGTTAGTAATGCTATACTTCTAACGCGCGTATATAAATACACGCTCCGATTTTTGTTTTGTTGGTGTGTGTTTTTACTAATTATTGCTTATATTTAATATAAAATCAGTAAAATTCAAAATAAACTTGATCCGCCGCGGCAGTGGCTCCGCCTTTTATATGAAATACGTTGATTTTTTGAACCTCCGAGGTTTTTCCATACATTTCTAGTACTTGCACTTCTTGACTTATTGACTTCTAAACTGTTCCAGATGTCTCCCGAATATTTTGGATAATTCCAGATTGTTTTAGGGCATCCCAAAATGTCCGATCGTGATTTTGTCCTCAAGTGGCTTACAATATAAAATATTATTATTGTATTCCTATAAGAGCGGTAATGGTAATAAAAATAATAATGTACAATGTTTTTTATCATAAAAGTCTTGAGTTGAGGTAGGTCTTTGTATAGGTTTAATTCTAGCAAAGAATCCTTGTCCTTGTCGAAATTTGTTCAATTCAATTCAACAACCTTGGGTTTTAGTTTCGCATTTTGAATAAATTCACTGTGAACGTCATCGCCTCGAAAGAGCAGTATGGCTTGCCGGCGACTTGTGTCGTCAGCGGTTTATATGATTGTTAACTGTAGGTTTTTTCTGCTTCGTATTTAACTAACGGCTTTAAAGACATCGGCTATCGACTCTGGTTCGAAACCCAATTCATATATTCACATAGTTAGCATCGAAGCAAATAGCGGTTACCTATCAACAATTAATTTTGCCTAAATTTGAAAAAAAATATTTTTCTATCATTATTTACGGGATTTCATACGTAATCTTATATTTGGTATATATTCTTATTTTTGTATCTCTGTATTAGACATCATGAAGTATTATTTGTCAGCAGGTTTCTCCATTCGCCTTGCTGATGGTCAAAACATGTATGACCAAAAAAAAAACTCTTGACATTTTCTATTTGTATAAAATCTGTCGAAACCTATTTAATAATAATTTAAACATCCAAGTCCTAGCAAGGGCTACTAGAACACACTGTTTTTTCCACATTCCTGTTGTTCGCACCAACTCTGGATTACGCTCACCCTTAGTGGGAATGTACCGAGCTTTCAACGATTTGTTCACCGACATTGATCTTGTATCTTTATATTAACCAAGAATACAAGTGAATATTATTCTGCGACGCAAGATATAAATGAAGTTTCACTTGGATATCTAATTTGTTTTATTGTCTCTTATTGTCACTTATTTCATTATATTATTAATTCACTACTTCTTTACATTCGTTTCATTATGTTATTACTCATTACTATTTCATTACTTCATTATATTCACTTTTTTCATTCTTTTACGACTATCATAGTCTTTTGTTTCTTATTTGTTCTTCTTCTTCTTATTTTTTGGGCCGTCCCAATTCATTGCTTAGGTAGGTTGTTGGGGTCGTCTCTTCTCGTTCTCAGGCTATATCTTCTTCGGTTCTGTGCATTGCTTTCATCCAGGCCGTTTCTTTATAAGATTTTGAAGCATTGAATCACCCATGAGTTCTTTGGTCTTCCCCTGGATGACTGTCGATGAAGCTCCATAGACATTGCCTGCTTCACCGTGTGGTCTGGTGGTCTCCGCGTTATGTGCCCATGCCATTTCAGCTGTCGTTCTCCCAGCTTGTTGCTTTGAGACCTTTGGTTTTCCTTTGGATGCTATCGATGAAACTCCATAGATATTGCATGCTTTACTGTATTATCTGGTAATCTCCGTCTTATGTGCCCATACCACTTCAGCTGTCGTTCCTCCAGCTTACTGTTTATGTTCGTGACACCCAGGCTACCACGAATGCGAGAACTTTTAATCCTATCTTATAGTGTTACTCTTGCCGACCATCTAACCATTCGCATTTCTGTCGTTTCAAGTTTTTTATTTGTTCTGCTTTTTGTTTATATATTCTCAAATTTGTTTTTATGTGAAGTATGTTAGAACACAGGTTAATATGTTCGACTCTGATAACTCATGCTCTTATTCATATATATCATTAACTTGTGTCTATTTATTTCCGAATAAATAAATAAAAATAAAATAAAATAATATCGTTATTTTAACCGGTTATTATACAATATCGGTTATTAAAGGTTTGTATCTGATAATATCGATGATTAGATAATGAGATTTAACTGCCGTTTGGTTGCTGTTCTAGATAAAGTTAAAGCCTATGCGACGTTTAGTACATTTTAAGATAAACGAATTTTTAATAAATCATTGCATAGACTAGATTTGCAGAAATATTTAAAATAATTACTAGGCAAACTTTCCAGATGAATAGCACTATTTTTTTTAGTATATGTCCATTATTTTCATGAAAAATTTACATTTTCTCATGCTTTGAATCTTTGTATCTATATTATACATACATGATGTGGTATATTGATAAAACCAGTAAGATAAAATTATTTTAAAAAATGCTGATACCCGTCAAAAATGACGATACTTTAACATTTCGGTTTCTAAGGAATTTATTTATTATGTTTATTTATGTATTTAATTTATTTAAAAAAAAAATTAAAATAAGGCAAAAAATTTTTTGTGAAAAAAATTTTTGGGAAAAAAATAAAAACTTTTCGAAAAAAAAAGTTGGATTAAAATAAATTTTCGAAAAAAAAATTACTATAAAAGTTACAGAGTTACACGAAGTTACGCGGACGGACGGACAGACAGACTACGAAATAATTATAATTGGGATAATAAAATATGTATATTTTATTTGAAAAATGGCTCGGAAAGCAAGCGTCGCATATCAGTAGGGTTATTTTGAAAATGTCTAAATAAACTTTTTTGTGAGTGCTTTAAATTTTACATTTTTTGCAAGTTCGCCACAAATATGAATTTTGCCTGTAGTATGCAGACAAAAGGGCTGCAAAAAGAAGAGAGTTACTTCTTAGAACTTTAAGAAGAACATTAACAGAGAGCTTGGATAACAATTCAGGACAATATATTGAGCCTGAGGCTATTTTTAGCAAAAAAATTAAGTTCATATTTCACGACAATATATTTATTATGAGTAAAACAGTAAAACTCAACAGTAAACTTGTGTGGAAAATCTTTGATCGATAGAGTGAGGAATAAACAAATTAGAAGTGAATGAATGCTGGCTGTGGTGTGGTAGGCAGAATAAAGAAAGAAGTGTTGAGATGGTTTGGTCATGTAAGGGTGATTAAGAAAATATATGGGGCAAGTGCTGAAGGCAACGGGAATAGAGGGCGTCCGCGAAAGACCTGGCATGATCAGATACTACAAGTAGGGGAGGATGGCCCTGTTAAAAGCCTCAACAGCCCAGAGCTTGCATGAGAAGATGTATGAATGAATGTTTATGTTTGTGTTAATTTATATAGCGCCGTTTTTGCGCAAGAGACGCTTCAAGGGCGCTTTACAGGTGCGACATCCCGAAAAGATGAGTTTTTAGGCTCTTCTTGAAGAGTTCCTGGTTCTCCATAGATCGCAACACTGGAGGCAGCTGATTCCACATAGCTGGGCCCGCAAAGCTGAAAGCACGTTCCGCAAACTTGGTGGCTCCAAGTCTCCTTGTACTACCAGCCTGCAGAGTGCCTCCGATTTGGCTGACCGCAGTGTGAGCCGTCTTCCAGTGATATTGTCTGGGATACAGAGATAGATCAAATATTGTGGCGTTTTTCTTTGAAGACTTTTGTACACCATCAGAGAGAGTTTGAAATTTATCCGCTCATCTGTCTCAGTAATCACTTATTGTGATGTTCTTACTATCGTGTCGTGACTTCGAGATTCTTCCAATAAAAGAGGTTGTCGGTTACTCTTGGTTTATTGGTGGCAACGATACGTTATATAGCGGTTACAATGAACAACAGCGGTCTGTCTCGATACGATGGTACAAAAAGCCTAGAGACGACACGCGCGCGACCTTATAAAGCATTTTCTCTCATAGTCGACGCAAAAGTGGTGTGCCGAAATATAAGAATAGCTAGTAAGTTAAAAACAGTAAAACGTTTGCAGATTTTTCATAAAGAAACTATCACCGTCTCGCAATAGACTGCATGGTGATTTTTAAAGAAGTCAAACTGTCGTAATATAGATAAAGTTCGTTGACTTGAGAAAGGTGAACGTGACTGTCATAACCTCGAGTGACTTCCTTCCGTTAAGGTAACTTAAGGTTAAAAAATATGAATCTATTTGGTGTCACAAGCGACAAGTTACGGCCCGAAGATAATATGTCAGCGACCCGAGCGCTATCGGCATTAGTGTATCGGTAACGGCACTGGACGTAATAATATAACTGTTGGTTAAACTCCGATGTGACCACCGGTTAAGAGTGGCCAGGGGCGTGCGAGGGCACAGTGCGGGGGCACATAAACCAAAAAAAAAACGAGCGAGCCTCACAGTAGTCGCATGTGATGTGTAACATTTGACATATCACAATTAAACATATCAATTGAGCAACGACAGAAATTAACCTCAAAATTTAAAAAAGCTCAATTTGGAAATATTTAGTCGAATAATTATTCATTACATTACATTACATTACATTAAAAATACATTTATATTAATATAGAATACGTATGTTTATTTTTATAATATTGTATTTTGCCGCACTGTGAACTGTCATTAAATAATTTTAGCAAGTTGATAAAATAGTGTACCATAATATTTAAGAATTTACTATTATATTCATTAGAAAAATATTCAATCCGGATTGCTTTAAAAATGGAATTCAAATGATCATCATTAAAAAAGAGACTACACAGAAGGTCGAAAACTTTTGGTTGACTTACAAGACTGCCGTTGCGAAATAAGATAACGCGCCATCCCCGGATATAGAATGGAAGTCCGTTATTTCGAATCCTGGTAGCAGTTAAAATATTTTGTCGTTAATTTGATTTTTCTGATTTGTCTTTTCTATTTAAGATCACAGAACTTCGTTCTGAAGTTGCAACATCACAATAATAATGTGTTTTCTTTAATATCATATACATTTATTAATACAGTACTAACCTCTCGGAAAATGCATTGGTACCATCTGACGGCCAACTCTATCACCGCGCGCGCTCATTGGTCAATTGAAATAACGCGCGCTTTCCCGGCATCTAGTTTCCTGGTGCGCATTTCTATCCATTTTCACGAAATCACTTCCACAGATTGCAGGAAAGCGAGAGGAAAGGTATTATTGTATAAAGATATATAAAAAAATCACTCATTCCGCTGGCCGCAAATATCAGGTAGATTTATTTAATATATTTTTGATGTGTAACATCTTTAAACTCAGTTTTCGAAGATCGGAATAGGATCGGGGGTTAAAAGTGACCCCAGTCAAATTTGCGTTTTTTAATGAAGTATAATGGTTTGAAAACTGACTAACTAACAATCACCCCGTTTTCCCACAGAGGTAATCAGAGAGGAGAGGCCATATCCTTCTATCTTGGCACACCACTTTTGCTTCGGCTACATTCATGCACCTTCTCATGCAGGCTCTACGGTTGTTGAGACTTTTAACAGGGCCGTCCTCCAATACTCGTAGTATCTGATCATGCCACGTCTTACGCGGACGCCCTCTATTCCTGTTGCCTTCAACACTCGCCTCATATATTTTCTTAACCATCCTTTTCTCGCTCAAACGTTCTACGTGACCAAACCATCTCATCACTCCTTTCTTTATTCTGTCTACCACACTACAACCAGCATTACATTCACTTCTAATTTGTTCGTTCCTTACTCTTTCGACCAAATATCTTCCACACAATCGCCTTAGTGACCGCATTTCCACCGCATTCAGTCTACTTTCATTTATTTTTTGCTAATTCCAGGATTCACTTCCGTACATTAGAGTTGGCAGTAGGATGCTATTATATACCGTTAGTCTTGCTTCTTTTGACAGGTTCTTATTGGCCATAATGGCATTCTGAGCACCATTTACTTTGTTACCTGAAGTCACTCTCCTAATGGTCTTGAAAATATTCTATAATACTTTTAATTACATTTCTTATAAAATGTGAACAAAACTCTACTCAATTTTTCGTCATTTTATAAGAATCCGTAACATATGGGACCTTGAATCCTATAGAATATTGCCGATTGTCTATGGAATTTTTTCTTTCAACTTTGACTGTCTTATGAATTACATTAGAATTTTTTTTCTTGTGTTGTATTTTTTAGGATATTAACGAAATTACAAAAAATACCAGCTCAATATCATTTGTAATTATTTAACATGTTGAGAGAATGAATGAGGAAAGAATGATAAGAAAGATATATAACGCAAGTGGTGCCAGAAAGAGAGGACGTGGCATGACCAGATTAACCAGATACTGGAAGATGGTCCCGTTAGAAGCCTCAACAACCGTCGAGCTTGTTTGCGAAGTTGTGTGAATGTGGACGAGGCGAGAGTTGTATGTCAGGACAGAATAGTGTGAGCTCTATCCTCTCTGCTTACCCCCACGGAGAAACGACGTGATGGTAAGTAAGTTAAAGTAAGATTTTTGCGGTTAGGTTGTGTCCCGTTCCGGGAGTGTTAACAATACTTAAATGTTTTCAGGAAGAACATTTAAGACTAAAATTGCAATTAGTAGAAACACTAGCTGTAAATTACGCTAATTTTACGTGTCGATTCCCAAGGAATAAGTATTTATTTATTTATGTAAAAAATAAAAGAAAAAAATACTACAAAAAAAATAAAAAGGAAAAAATTTAAAAAAAAACGGACAACGAAATTATTATAATTGGTATTAAAAAATATTCTAGTTCAATCAATTCCTAGTACACAAATATGCAGTCAAAGGTTGTTTTTCCAGGACAGAAATATTTACCGTTCCAAATGTAGTACGTCGCCCTGCAGGTGATTGTGAGCACAGTCATAGGAATTTGATCCCAAATTCCTGGCCCATATACGAGAAGCTATTGCCCTCGAAGGGTAGGTACATATTGAAGAATAACTCATACGAGCGGTCATTATCCTCCTGATTAGATGTTGCTAGAAAGGAATACCCGTTATTTGGAGTGCCAGGGGCCAATACCCTCCCGTAGACCTATATCTGTAAGTGGATGAATATAGGCGACTGTTGTACCATTAGGAGCTCATTTGGGTGCATTTTATCCTCTTCAAATAACTGTACTTCGGTACGCCTTGGGACCTTCCAGGGGTCCAAGGGAACAAACGCGCTTTTCAAAAGTGTGTAACGTCGAGGCGGACTTGATATTTTTTAATTAAGATAAATTATAGAAGTCTCGAAGAGATGAAGCTGTATGTATGAGAAACGTGTATGAAAGTCTTTTATATGGTGGCCCAGGCCTTATAAGCTATATGATATAGCTTAAGTGCTCACTTTACATAATGCAATGTACACCAATTCCATCATAAGATAGAAAATTTTAATTAGAAATCCGAGCTTAGTATAAAAAAAACTGACTGTTTTCAAATCTGTGCACAGGCCTACTCTAATATATGGCCATCAAATTTGGATCCTGTCGGAGAGAGTGAGAGCAAGGATCCAGGCTGCCGAGATGAGTTTTCTAAGGGGGTAGTGGGAGTCACACTGATGGACAGAGTGAGAAGTGCCGACATAAGTCACACAGGCGTGGAGCCCCTACTACTACATGTAGAAAAATCACAAATGAGGTGGCTTGGACATGTGCTAAGAATACCAGAGGAACGAATACCAAGAAAAATCTTCTTGGCAACTCCGGAAGGTGGGTCGCTCCAGATTAAGCTGGGAGAAGCAACAAAAAACGTACATGAAAACAGAATTGGTTGACTCATGCGTAAACAGCGCAAGACAGTGGAATATGGAAGCTCCTATTCGAGTCTTTGGACCTCCGACCCTTCTAGGACAAGGGGATGAAGATGATGATGATGATGATGAGATATCATTACCAAATGCAACATCTATGTATACTACATATGTCTCTAGCGTAGTCCTTTCAAATAAAAGGAAGATTTTAATTTGGAAAATACATTCAATTTTCAAAAAAATTAATAATGTGTCGATGTTCTAACGATAACTTTCTCGAATGTATGAACCTAGGGTGTTCTATAAATTTCCAGATTGTTGTTAAATCTTCTAGATTCGGTTCAGTTTCAGTTTCAGTGCCGATAAATCGGCGTTTATTAGCTCAATAACTTTTACAACAGCTTGCATCAAAATATAATTAATGTTAAGAATATTTACAGAGTTTATGAATAAGATAGCAACAAATACAATATTCAATTTTTTGTATGCAGGCCTTTATCGTTACCTACCTCGCTAGGTACATAAAAGTACCTATTTTGAGGTAAGTAGCCATTCCATTCATTGAGACTCCATTTAAATATTTAATTTCACGTAATTAGAAGAATAAAAGAAAAATAAAGTAAAGTAATTTAGAGTAAAAAGTATATAAAGTAAATAAGAAGTAAGAAATAAAGTAAATAATAGATTGTTCTGATAACCTTCCTTTTCTTCCAGATTTTAGTACCTAATGAAAATATTTTTAATTAAAATAATAATCAGCCAGTTATACTTTATTAAATAATAGCGAATACCGGATTTATAGCAACATACATATTTGGTCGCAAATCATATATTTATTATAAATTATTCACTCCTGTGCATATTACTTTACGTGAGTAATTAATTATATAGGTTATAAATTATGGGCGATAAATTTATTGTGCGCAGTGAATTCTGGGCGATAAAATAAATTGTAGGTTAGCGAAACTTCCCGGATGCTATTAAGGATCCATTCAATGTTACTTGTATTTTTTCGTTAGTCTAATGCAACCTTAATATTTTTGGGTTGGTTTCAACTTGTTAATAAAAAAATTATATAACTTATTAGGTACCTCTTAAAGTATGTTTATTATAAATGAAGTTTCAAATTATTTTGGTCGAGAGTAAAGTCAGTGCCTGCTTTTTAAATTAAAATTCTTGGAATCAATTCGTTTTTTTTGTAGTGATATAAAGCATTATTTTATTGTTTATTTATTTTGTTAGAGTGTTGTACGAAGAATTCTGTGTCCTTGGCACGGCAGCATGATTTTCCACCCAAGCCTTTTTTTTAAATAGACGCGTACATGGAATACACGTCACATTAATATTCTTTCTAATTTCAAATAAAGCTAAAATCATGTGCCATGAAAATACTTCTATGATTTCTAGGAAATTGTCTTAACAATCAACAACAAGCTTTAAGTCATACGAAAGACCGCTCATACCGAAGGAAACTAATAAATATGGTCAAAGGATGTTCTTAGGTTTTCACGGCCGTTCAGAACAATCTGGTTGGTGTTTTCTGGGGTGTTATGCAATGTTTTTCTGGCTGAAGTTTCCGATCCCATTGCAGGATCCACCATCAGGGCTAATTTGATAAAACATTAGCCTCGATGATTGATCTAGCAAAGAGATCGAAAAAGGTTGTAAAAACACAGCATAATACCCTGGAAAACTTAAACCAAAAGATGGTCAAAGGACATTAAAATATATAATATTGAAAATATTTAATAAACTTCCAAGAAATTTTATAAAAGAAAGTGATAAGAATATTTTTAATTTTATTTTTAATGAGACAGTAACAGATTAATGAGTACTAGGTACAAAAAACATTATATTACTTATTTCTAACTCAAAATATAACTTCTTCTTCAATTTGCTAACCATCTTTTGGCTACGGATCATTCATTTGATATTTATAAGTGTTTACAAATTTTACATATAAATTATATATCATAGTTTGATAAATTAAAAATTTTTAGAAACATGAAAAACTGTTAATAGTAAATTGAATATTATAAATAACCAGGTCCTTTTTACAAATAGTAACCTTTTAAATTTATTTTCATGTTACGTAGGTAGGTACTTCATTATTATTCATTTTCAGTATACTTATATCATTTTATATTTTGATCGTATAAACTTCGATTTTTGAATTTAATTTGTTAGTATACAAATGTATTCTGACGAAGGGGCCATGGGCTCTGAAACATGTTGACATTTTTCAATACAAAAGTGATGAAAACAATGTTTATTTTTATTAATTATATCAAAAATATAACTTCAAAAACTCAGTGTTAGATAAGTAGATTTTTTTACCTGCGCTCTCAATCATAGACCCACCAAAGTAGCGAGACCTGTAAATAACCCTAGGAGCAGGGTGCTCTGGGATGGTCCAGCCTCCAGCCTCCAGCCTCGGCGGAGGAGCCGTTATCCCGCACGTGGACTGGACCGCCGTTTCGGGACTCGCGGCCACGTGAGCACCGGACACCTGTGATCTGGGCGCAGGAATGCGGAAGGGGGAGCGGCGGGGTCGGCCCGGGATGACAGGGATGAACTGGGAAGAAATTCATAGCGCTTCCTGAGATATTACCTATGGTTCTGACCAACATAAGTTAATATATACAGGGTTATTTGGAAAACATTAATAACCTCGCAGCACTATATCCCTGCCTTGATTATGAGTCGAAAATGTTCAAGCTATTATGACCTAATATAGTTATGGAGATATGCAACATCAAAGTTTGCATTTTTTTTCAATATTTCTGAATTATTTTTTGTAAAACGTTGGACTGAAAAAAGATCATAGTAACTCATATTGAATATTAAAAATTCATTCCCTTTAACACAAGTCAAATAAAAAAATAAAAACCTTCTAATTGGAAAACATGCCAATTGGATTTTTTTCAGGGTTTTTATCATTTTATTTAACGTGTATTGAAACGAATGAATTTTTCGTAATCGATATGAGTTACTGTAATGATAGTCCAATGTTTTACAAAAAAATAAGTCAGAAATATTGAAAAAAAAATGCAATCTTTGATGTTGATATTAGGTCACAATAGCTTGTACATTTTCGACTCATAATCAAGGGAGGAATATAGTCCTGCGAGGTTATTGATGTTTTCCAAATAACCCTGTATAGCAGTAACTATCAAGATTAGCTCATTAGGAAATAATACATTTTAAATTCTCACCGCACCGGCTAATGTAATAGTTTTGAGCAATTTCACATGAAAAATCATATATTTGCATTTTAAAACTGACTATTTATTCATTTAAATTTGAGTTTTAAAATATGTGACAGAAAAAAAAACGACCTTAAAAAAAATTAGTCTAAGAGTTTCAATAAAATTATGCTTGTAATGTAATGCTATTTACTACTGTGCTATTATTTTCAACGAAGTCTTTTAATTTTCAAAATATGACTTATAAGGCTTTTTCTTATTATTTTTCTGATTTCTTATTGTTTTGATATTTACCATTGATCTTAATATACAAATTTAAACTGATTGAATATTTGTAAAAACACTGTTTTTTTTATCAATGCATATTTTTGAAAAAGTTTTAAATAACTCGATTTTGAAAAAATCAGTTGTGGCATTTGCGTATTTAGTGTGTTAATATAAATTGAAGGTGTTTTTCCAAACCTACTTTTTACTAAAAACAAATTTAATAGGTACATATTTTGTAGCATTTTAATATTTATCAGCATTAAATAAGTGCCTTAAAATTAGGATTAAGGACTACATTAAGCCATCGACTACAATGGAACACTTGATTTTGACTTGACACAGTTAAACACGGATACTCAGAGTCTAGTAAGCAGGATGTATAATGTGCGCAAGGAAAGTGACTTAATTATGAACGTAAACAAGTCAAAAGTGATGGTATTCGAGAAGGAGGAAAGTAAGACAACGTGTGAAATTCTAGTAGCTAATGAAGGTTTGGAACAGGTAGATGAGTTTGTGTACTTGGGAAGTACGTGCGATAGAAAAGGGAATGTTGAGAAAGATATCGAGAGGAGAGTGACTGCGGGGAATAGGGTGAACGGTGCTTTGAACGCGATAGTTTCTAATAGAAATATGTCTACTGAGGCAAAACTAGCGGTAAATAATGGAATTCTGGTACCATCACTGATGTATGAAAGCGAAGCCTCGAGCTGGAAGAAGAGGAACGATAGAATACTGAATGCATTGGAAATGAGATCCATATGTATGGCAAATCAGGTATTAGGAAAGAATGTAAAACTGATCTTAGCATAATTAATATAATAAAAAAAGGGTCGCTCAGATGGTATGGGCATATTGAGCGAATGAATGAGGAAAGAATGGTAAGAAAGATATATAATGCAAGTGTGGATGGCGCCAGAAAGAGAGGGCGACCGCGGAAGACGTGGCATGACCAGATTAACGAGATACTGGAAGATGGTCCCGTTAGAACCCTGAAAAACCGGCGAGCTTACATGCGAAGATGCATG
The DNA here is from genome assembly GCA_016648135.1 of Agrypnia vestita. Classification (NCBI taxonomy): domain Eukaryota; kingdom Metazoa; phylum Arthropoda; class Insecta; order Trichoptera; family Phryganeidae; genus Agrypnia; species Agrypnia vestita. The sequence continues at coordinate 114,626 of JADDOH010024606.1, read as the reverse complement.
AATGTGGATGAGGCGAGAGTTGCATGTCAGTACACAAGAGTTTGGCGCTCTATCCTCTCTGTCTACCCCCACAGGGAAACGGCGTGATGGTAAGTTAGTTAGGTAGTTAGTTAATCTACCGACCATTCTGAAACTAACAATAAAATTGTACATTTTGGAGATTGTTACCCCAACGCTAAAAAATAAACGAGACGTAGAAGTACAGTATTTAATGGGTATAAAGTACAAAGAAACAGTAAAATAATTTCGCGCGCTCAGATTACCTTTTCCGACCACTGTGCGGCGCTGCGTCGTATAAAATGTTTTTAGAATTTTATGAATTTCTGATTATTTTTTTCTGATGGTCTTAAAAATGGAGATTGAAATATGATAAATATTTAAAATAATATTGATTATATTATTTGTATAAATCTACTTATATTATTTGATAAATTACACCTACATGTTTCGGAAATACCTTTCCATCGTCAGAGTGTATATTATATATGATATATATATATATATATAGATAATATATATATATATATATATGTCAAAATATCAAAATGAATAATGTCTTAGGTTTTTTTTTTTCTAAATTATTTGAAAATCTATTTTTAAATAATTTAGAAAAACAAAAAACCAAAGACATTATTCATTTTAATATTTTGACATATATATAACACCCTGACAATGGAAAGGTATTTCTGAAACATGTAGGTGTAATTTATCAAAAAATATAAGTAGATTCATACAAACAATATAATCAATATTTTTAAAAATGTCAATCTAAAATGTTGCTGAATCAATTGAAAAAATGATAAATATTTATTTGCAAGGCTTTTTTAGTTTATTTGACCTGTATTAGATGATTTTTAAATATTTGATATAAGTTACATAATACATTCATATGTCAGTCATTGCCATAAAATATTTGGACATTGCGACAAAAATACGTATAAAGAGAAATGGACGCAGAAGAAAAATGTGCAGTCATCGATGTTGCAATTAGTTTACATGAAATAGAAACATTTTTTTGAATTATATAAAATAAAATGTATTTCCAATAAAGATATTTGAATAAAACGAAGAATCTGATCATTCGCGAATTCTTCCCTATCAAGAAAAAGTGCAGCATTTCTAACTGCCCTATGAATCAAATTGGCAAGGGCTTATATAAATGTGCTGAAGACACATACTGCACTTCTTTTTAGCCTAACCTAACCTAACCTAACCTACTTACTTTTTTAAATAGAGATGTGAACACGAAATACATGTCACATCAAGATTTATTCTTACTATTTTCAAATTAAGCTAAACGCTTGTGCTATGAACATAGGACTAACTGCTGGTCTGGAATGAGATTCGAACCCGCGACCATTGGATCACGAGGCGAGAGTCCTAACCACAAGACCAACAAGCTACTCATTATTTTCTTACTTATTTATCATCACGCCGTTTCCCCGTGAGGGTACGAAGAGAGGAGAGAGCGCCACACATTCGTACATCTTCGTATGCAAGCTCGATGGTTATTGAGGCTTCTAACTGGACCATCTTCCAGTATCTGATTAATCTGGTCATGCCATGTCTTTCACGGTCGCCCTCTCTTTCTGGCACCCTCAATACTCGCGTTATATATCTTTCTTACCATTTTTTCCTCATCTATTCGCTCAACATGCCCAAACCATCTGATCAACCTAATCTAACCTAACCTAATCTAATACGTATTTTTTGTTATAATTTGCGAAAAATCATGTAAAATATTTTCATGTATATATTTGTATGTGTACGTTTTTAAAAATTTGAAATGGGGTTATCATAAAAAAAAGCATTTTGAAATTTTATTTGTTGTCATTATGTCGTTGGATTTAATGTCGCTAGATCTTTTGTCGCATGGGCCTTATTTCGTGAACCTTGTGCCTGCGACCTTTTAATGTTGACCTTTTGACGTGGATCTTTGGTCGTTGACCTTTGTAGTTCGACCAAAAGTCCGCGGTCCTTTTGTCGTGTCACGCTTCCAACTGCTGACCTAATAGAACATGCTAACTTTGTATCTAGCACTGAAGAAACATGCTGAAGATGACCGTAAACCGTTTGATGACTATATTTACAATGCCGCATTTCATAAATTCTGTCTTCAAAATGCTAATATTCTGTCCAATCAATAAATAATGATTAATTATGATGGGTATATTATGCACAACACCATTGCATTACGTATATAGTATAGTTTATACAATTCACGGTGCAGTGTCTCATTGCCAATGCAGTATATGGTAAGACTCGGGTGTCAATACAGCCACTGTATTGGCGCCTCCGATACATTAATTACCTGTATTAATTATAATATAATAACATAATTATAGCATTGCAAGAGCGGACACGGTGAGAACTAAACACCTCCTACCGAGATGAAGACCCATTGCGTCAAGACGGCAAGACCCTCAGAGACAGAGTACCCAATGCGGAAATCCGCAGAACCTGCGACTTACAAGACATTGTAAGATGGAGCAGGCAGAGAAGGCGTTTCTGGAGGGACCATGTCGAGAGAATGGAGCAGACGAGACTTCCCAGAGCCGTGATGCGCGGGACTCCAGAGGGGCGCCGACCGCCAGGGAGACCAGTAAAGAGATGGCGAGAGAGCTGGACATCCTCGTCACAAGACCAGAACTGACCTGTCAACACAGGATCAAGGATCTAACAAAAAATGAAGAAGAAGAATTTTAACATTTCCTCAATAAAATATGATGAAGTTCCATGAAAATATTGATGTTTAAAATAACATTGTTTTATTATCATTTTTTATGAATGAGTTATCGTCTACGAAGGGTGACTTTAATTTTGCGGGGTGTCATTAATAACCCCGCGGAAATATTGTCACGGAATGGCAAGCGAAAGGAATTGCTATAGAAGGATCGAGAACGGCTTATAACAATCTAGGGTGATCTACCTTCGAGAAACGTCTGGTACAACCGAGAAGCAACGAGAACCTTCTCGTAAACACTAGAATAATTTAGAAAGTACGAAAATACCAACATTTTCGGGTATAAAACATTAAAATTTTCAAAATAATTTATTTATTCACACTCGCAAAGAAATCCTTAAAATCTTGTGAAAAAACCCAAAAAAGTGATTTCGAACCAGAAAGGTAGGTAGATACCATTACATATAAGTATATGTGAACATATATCGCCTTACAAAACAGCCTTACATTTGAAAAGTATATGACAAATGAACCGCTGATTTTATTTATATTTTTCCTTAACAGGCATTATTAAATCGCTTCAGTAAGAATCATTTCTATTTTAATAATTCTATTTTAAAAATTTTTTTTTGGTCAGATTCAGGGTGTAACAGATTTTAGGATTTTTTTAGGTTTGATTATGAGTCGAAAATGTTGAAGCAACCACGATCTAATATCGTTAGTTATAGAGATATGAAATATCAAAGTTTCCATTTTTTTTTCAATATTTTTGACTTATTTTTTGCCAAAAGTTAAACTATCATTACGGTAACTTATATCGATGATGAAAAATTGATTCGCTTGAATGCAACTCAAATAAAATGATAACCTTGTAAAAAAAATTCTATTTAAAATTTTTGCAGATGTAAATGTTTTAAATATGTTGACGTTAAAAACTTCACCACAATTTTGTTTTAATGCAATTCCAATGTCACCCCAGTTGATGGTAGTAAAAATGAATTATTAATTCGAAATCTAATTATTGATCTTTTAATAGTAATAAAGTGACTACAATTAAGACTGCATCTAACTAGAGCAAAATATAATAAAACGGTTCCTTAAATGAAAACAACTTTTGGCCAAAGACTATTCAGTTTCCAAGCTCCTAGAATATATAACCTACTTAGTAAAAATATTCAAACCAGCAGTAATTCCAAAAAATTCAGAGTAAACGTATTTAATATTCTTGTCAATATGGGTAGAGAAAATACTGAAAAGAAATTAATGGAAATTATAAAATAAAACTCTTTAGTAAAATGAGTATAATCATTATATTTTTTTTCTGTTCTTCTTCGTTTTAAATATTTATAAAATTTATATCTTACTTGGAAAAGTACTGTTAAAGGTTAACAGTAGTTTTCCATATATTTTTGTAGGTGTTTAATTTTAGCTAAAATACCAAGTCCATGTAATGTATTAATTTAATATAATGTATTTATTTTATTTAACTTTTATTTTTATTATTAAACTTTATTTTTATTAATTTAATTAAAATATTTGTATTGTATTAATCTAATTTAAATTTTTATAATGTACTAATTTACTTGAACTCTAAATTATTAATTAATTATTCTTATGAGTACCTATACTTAAATTTTGTGTTTTAAAATGAAATATGTAACTTGCCCTAAAACAGGCCTGCCTAGTTGGGTAGTTACATATTTTATTGTATGATTGTATGATAATTTATCATTGTAAAATTATATTTGTAATGTAATATAATGTAATAAATAAATAAATAAATAAATAAATAATATAATATTCATATATTGGTGTATTACAATATATAAGACAATATAGGAAAACTAGACTAGGGCATCCATGAAAAAGAAATATTTGAGGATGCCCCTGTTAAAAGCAGCAACAGCCGAAGAGCGTGTACGAGATGATACATGAAGTATATACAGAAAATGGATTAGTCAAAAGTGGTACGTGGTGATCTATCCTCTCTGCCCGCCCCTGTGGAGAAACAGCATGATCGTTAATAAAATCGAAGAGCGCGCATGAGAAGATATGAATGTGGTCGAAGCAAAGTGGTGTGCCAGGATAGAAGAGTGTGGCGTTCTGTCCTCTCTACCTACATCTGCGGGAAACGTCGATTTAGTTACAATGAATGAATTAATTAAAAGAACAGAAATTAAAGGTGTGCAACACAATTCTTCCGACATATTGTACATTTTCCATGCAAAGAGCGTCCAGTTCAAATACTGTGACATTTCAGCTTAACATATTTATACAGCATCGATATTAGCAGCGCAATCTAAATCCATACCCAGTGGACATTATTACGAAGGTACTTGGGGTATATGCATCTAGGTGATCAACATCGTAAGGCTTCTGTTTTGCGTTGCAATTGATCACTCTACATACTTTAATATATAATTTGTTACCCAACACAGCGATTCTCAAAGTCTCAATAATATTTAAATTAAAACGCTTTTCAACTTTTGTCCACTATTTATTGTTTTTTGACCGTACCGGTTTCAGCCTATCAGGGCCGTCTTCAGACCGGTACATTATCCTCTTAATTAAGGGAATTTATACAATTTTAGCACATTATGTCTATATGTAGTAATATGCTTAATGATTATATATAATTGCAAAAGGTTTGTGATAATTTGTTTTTAATTTTGGGGTATTTCTCCCCTTATTTCTAGTTAAACATTATTAAAGGTATTTTTACAATTTAACTGAATATTGATATATTAGGTTGAATCCCTATTTATTGATCAAGTGCTTCTATTACCCAAAAACTCGGTTATCAGTAGAATCATAAATTTATTCTTGCGATTCGAGAATTCCCTTGGCATAGATGGCATTATTCGCAAACACAAAGTATATTCTTAAGCAAAAACTTAAAATATTGATTTCATAGACTTTAACCCAACGTACAATCTAATAAGAAACACGGATTCAGAGACTTTATTTAAAAAAAAAATTAAAATGCACCGGTTTAGAAAATCTTTCCATGAACATTTTTAAAATTCGTTGTTTTCTTTTTTATGTTTTATTTTATGTTTTGTGCTACTTTTCTTTCTCTTTTCTTTTTATTTTCTTATCCTGTGCTTTTAGTATGTAAGAGTTTTTTTGAGGTGAAATTTTAACAAAAATGGCGCTATATATATAATCCAATATTATTATTATTTATAAATGAATTTACCACGGCTTTGAGCGCCAATGTTTTATGTAAATCTTGTGATGATAATGGGAATAAATTTGAATGTCCTTCCTGGGTTTCAATCCGTGGGATTGGTTTGCAGCAAAGCACATCTTCTCCATTCCGCTCGGTCTCCGGCGATCTTCTTGAGCTCTGTGTAGGAGACAGAATTAATATCTTGGCACACTTGCACAAGATATTCACGGCGAGGGCGCCCTCTGGCAATATTTCCCTCTACCATTCCCTCCAGTATAGTTTTGAGCAGATTTACATGGCGCAAAAATATGCCTCATCCATTTTGTACGGCTTTTCGAGGTGGTATTCATCGTGTGCCTGGTTTCATCGATCCTGCTGAGAACCTCTTCATTCATAATGTCGTCTCTCCAGGAAATTCCTAGGGCGCATCTGTAGGTCCACATCTCGAAGGCTTCTAATTGTTTTTTTTCTCTGTCGCCAATGCACCATGTCTCACATCCATACAGAAAAATACTCCACACATAAGTTTTTATTGATTGCTTGCGGAGTTTTTATTAATTGCTTTGAATGTGTGCCTTCCTTAATGAGAGGTAGCGATAATTTTATATGATTTTGTGCTTCTCTTGATCTAAAATATATACCCCAAAAACCAGACGATTACCGCGGTTTCAGAGTTTTAATACCAGCGGGGTGAAAGTACCAGTATTTGAAAAAATCCGTACTGAATTAAAATGTGTTTCTCGTCATATTCCTGACATAATTAATTAAATTATTATCACACTATTCAATTTTTATTGCATAACTAGACGTAACCCACCCGTGTAACCTATAAATGACGGTACTTTGACATATCGATTTATAAGGAATAAGTATTTATTTATTTATATTTAAAACAAAAATATTAGAAAGACGGACAGACGGACGGACGGACAGACAACGCAATTATTATATTTTTTCAATTGATTTAGCAACATTGTAGATTGACATTTTAAATGTATTTTTTAATATTTTGACATATGCATATAACATCCTGACGATGGAAAGGTATTTCCGAAACATGTAGGTGTATTTAATCAAATAATAGAGTATTTAATCAAATAGATTTATACAAACAATACAGTCAATATTTTCTTTTATAAATTATTATAATTGGGATACCCGACGTTGCCCGGGCAACAGGCTAAGTTAAAATAAATTATGGCAGGAAGTTGCCATTGCTTTGCAAAATCTTTAAATTATTTTTGATGTGTAACATCTTTCCTCCCTCTTTCCTGCAACCTGTGGCAGTGATTTAGTGAAAAAGGACGGAAATGGGCAACAGGAAATAAGCTTTGCGCAATTTTATTTAACCAATGAGCGCGCGCGTTTATAAACAAATCATCGTTTTAAAAAAAATCAATGTCCAGCAATTGCCATCCCAGCGAAGTCGCACAGTACCAACCAATGCTTCTGATTTTTTTATATATGTTGCGAGGTTGGTGTCACGCGTGTGGATGTTATAACTTTGATATATTTTGGCTTATATCTTCAAAACTATCCAATAAATATTTTTTTTTTACATTAATATAAACAATAACTACCCTTAATGATTTACATTCTCAAATTTAATGTAATTTATGTGATTATCTTTAAATATTTATTCAAAGTTTTCATACAATATGTATGGCGGCACACTAATGCCATCTATGAACATAAATAAAAACATAAACCCATAGCGTCAAAATTCAATGATAAATAAATGCAGATACATTTTCTTTGCTTCTATTCACTACTTAATAAATATATAGGTATTGGATTTTTTTAAATTTTTGTTTAATTGTTTTGCTTGCATTTAAACAAATGCTCAATTGATATTTTTAGACGTGTAGACTTCATCAGTGAAGAGAAGCTCTTGATTCAAGGGAGTTCTTATTTTGTATATAGGTACATATGTGAATCATTTAATAATGCGGGTGGTAATAAAAGATAATTGAAAGGAGGGATGCTGCGAGAAACAAAGTAAATGGCGGTCTGAATGCAATTATGGCCAATAAGAATCTGTTAAAAGGAAGCAAGACTAGCGGTACATAATAGGTAACTTTGATCTTTGGATGTGAAGCCTGGAATTGACAAAAAAGGAATGAAAGTAGACTGAATGCGGTGAAAATGCGGTCACTAAAGATTTTGTAAGGAAAATCTTTGGTCGATAGAGTGAATGCATAGAATAGAAAAAGGATCGCTGAGATGTTTTGGTCATATAGAATGTATAAGCGAAGAAAGGATAGTTTAGAAAATAATATGTGGCGTCTCTGTATCTTCAAGAGCTCTGCATCCCAGACGACTTAAATTGTAGACGACAAACTCTGAGGTCAGCCACTACTTCAGCTGCAGGAAGGGTTGTAGAACCGACAATCCACTACCAGAAGACTAAGTTAGTGAACGGGCATTTGCGGTGGCAAGCCCAAAGGCGTGGAACTCTCTTCCCTCCGTAATACGGAACAGTGCATCAGAAACAGTGTTTTAAAAAAAGACTTAAAACGCACCTTTTTGTAAAATCCTTTCCATTTAATTAAGTACTAGTGTAGACTAGTACTTAATTTAATGGAAAGGATTTTACTAGTGTAGGACCAAACACTCACGTACGCAGCTGAGACGTGGGTACTTACTAAGAGGAATGAGCGAGCACTGGACGTTTTTGAAAGGAACATTTTGAGGCGTATCTTCGGACCGGTTCTAGAAAATGGACTTTGGCGCAGACGTTACAACAATGAGCTCTATACTCTATTTAAGGAGCCAAACGTCACAAAATTTATAAAACTGGGAAGACTTCGGTGGCTGGGTCATGTGGAGAGAATGTCCGAGCATCAAGCACCAAAGTCCCTGCTGAACTCAAGGCCAATAGAGCGAAGGAGCTTAGGAAGGCCAAAATTAAGATTGAGTGACAAAGTCCTCAAAGACATCTCTGCCTTAGAGCTTCGGAACTGGAGAGAGCTGGCACCAGACCGAGATAAGTGGAGGAAGATTATTGAGGAGGCCAAGACCCACCAAGGGTTGTAGTGCCAAGAGTGATGATGATGATGATGATGTAGGACCAAACAACGTTAGTGTAAAGCGCCCTTGAGGTGATTTTTTTTACGAAAATGGCGCTATAGAAATTATCTATTTTTATTATTATTAACAGAGCAACTGGCACGATTAGATACTACAAATATTGGAGGATGGCCCTGTTAAAAGCCTCAACAATCGTGGAGCGTGCATGAGAAGATGTATGAATGCAGACGAAGCAAAAGTGGTGTGCCAAGATAGAGGAATAAGGAAAACGCGTAATGGTTAGATAGTTAGTTTATTATTGATTATTGACCCATTTGAAGCAATCTCCTCAGAACCTCCTTGGCAATTGATTCTCTTACGTACAATGTATTTTCTGTAATTCTCTGTTAAATTTTATTGCATCTACATTAATTACTCACACAAGAAAACAAACAGGTAAAGAAATGAAAGTAGCCCAACATTACACAACTGTAGCTGATCCAATACGTGATCGATCAAATTGTAAAAATCAAATTAATTAATTTTGACATAATAATTCATTGCGTTCTTCTCAATGGCGTAACAGATTTTTTTCATATTATATTTATTCCTACAACATGCACACACGCTCATATATAACTGATATCTAATTAATTGGTAAAAACTAGTGATGGGTCTGCTCTGTAATAAGTATTACAATGTAGTACTACATTACAGTGAAGCGCACACTTCACACGTTTGTAAGTGAACACACTTCAATTTTGTGAAAATTTTTGGCTGATTTGTATGTTTTGAGAAGTTGGTGGAGTTAAAACGAACTTTTGAAATTCCATTCTTCTTCTTCTTCTCGTGCTCTGTCGTTTACCGGACGTTGACTATCATGTTGGCTATGCGGACTTTGTTTGCTGCGGCCCGGAACAGCTCCACAGTAGACTGGCAAAACCACTGTCTCGAGTTTTTCAGCCATGAAGTCCTCCTTCTTCCAGGGCCCCGACTTCCGGCAATCTTTCCCTGCATTATGAGATGCAAGATCACGTATTTCTCTGGATGTCTTATCACATGTCCTAGATATTGAAGTTTTCGGATTTTTATTGATTTAATAACTTCTTTTTCTTTATTCATCCGAGCCATAACATCTTCATTCGTAACTCTGTCCATCTAGCTTATTTTGAGAATTCTGTAGATCCACATCTCGAATGCCTCAAGTCGCCTTATCAGTTCTTCGGTAAGCGTCCATGCTTCCATTCCATAGAATAATACTGAAAACACGTGGCATCTGACCCTTCCATGGATTTGAAAATTTTGTAGCAGTACACTTTTCAAGAAGCACTTCTTGTAGGTCATTGTAGCAGATTCAATCTTGTAGTTTACTTCAGTACAATTACTTCACTTCATGGAGTTTATTGAAGTAGATGAAGCGTGTAATGTTTCGGTACCTACTACAAATGTAGCACACACTTTTTAGTCTTCAAACTAGTGAACGTGTACGTGTTGTCATCATTTTGAAATGTAGTTTTTCCCTTCGCTACTAAAAACACTGGCACATAATTAATCTACACACGAAGAGAAGATTATTGGTCTTGTGGTGTGGTCTCTCTCGTCGCGGGTTCGAACCTCACTCCAGACCAGCAAGTTAGTCTTATTTTCATATCACAAGCGTTTAGCTTAGTTTCAAAATAGCAAGAATATTGATGTGACTCGTATCGTATGTATATAATAATAATAGACAGGGAGCTAGCAACCGTCAGACTTACGTTTTAGTATCAAACCTGAAATATTTTCTGTGCACTATAGTAGGTAAGAAAGTTTAGAAATTAAGTTCGGGGCATTTTGGCAGACAACAGGTAATACAGGTACAAAAAAGTTAAACGTTAAAATATAAAGTATCAAAAAATATTTTTAAATAGTGACCCGAAAAAAATATATAAAATTCAGATTTGTTACTGTAACGTAAATGACATAATTATTTGTAGAGCCTCAAAACGTTTGGCGGAAGAAATGAAAAGCACCGCGAAAAGCATCCTGTAATGATTAATATGAGTGTATAGTACTGTCCTGCTAAAAATAAAAAAAAATCAGGTTTGTTGTTTTTACGTTTTACTTACTCACTGAATTACTGCCAAAATCCCCCGAACTCAAATGTCATAATTTAGGCCTTAATCTATAACTTTACATGTATATGTATATGATGATTAGGCATTAAATCTTTATCGGAGAGCCAACATGTCTTAAGTCCGAAAAACTTGTTCTTAAGAAATTCAATATTGTAAAGTACTCCCGCAGATTTTAATGAAAGAAACGGAAAGAGTGGTTGCAGACACTGTTTAATTTTATTCTTAATTCTAAATTCTTAAATGGTAAAACTCTTAAGAGGACTGACCGTAGCTATGCTTTTTTTATTTTAAATCTGTATTTGTATTTTTTCACAATATACATTCTAATTGATTAAGTGCTGTTTTAGTATCTGTTTTTATATCGTATACGTAAAAAAATTATATAAATTATATATATATCGTATATAATTTTTTTTTTAACATAACATTACATTAAATTACATTACAAATATAATTATACAATAATAATTTATCATTCAATCATATAATAACATATGTAACTACCCAACTAGGCCGGCCCGTTTTAGGGCAAGTTATATATTTCATTTTAAAACACAATGTTCGACTATAGGTACTCATTAGTATATATAATTAATTAATAATTTAGAGTTCAAGTAAAATAGTACATTATAAATTTTTTAATTGGATTAATACAATACAAATATTTTCTTTAAATTGATACAATAAAAAGTTAAATTAGATAAAATACATTATATAACTTAATACATTAGTTTAACAGTAGTTTTCCAAATAAGATAAAAAATTTATAAATATTTAAAACGAAGAAGAAGAGAAAAAATATAATGATAATACACGTTTTACTATAGAGTTTTATTTTATAATTTCCATTAATTTCTTTTCAGTGTTCTCTCTACCCATATTGAAAAGAATATTAAATAGGTTTACTCTGAATTTTTTGGTATTACTGCTGGTATGAATATTTTTACTAATTAGGTTATATATTCTAGGAACTTGGAAACTGAATAGCATTTATTTTTAAAATCATTCATCTTAATTATATTCTTCATGTTTTCTGGCATCTCCTAGATTTCAATCTCGTGATGGTATTATGTTCTCATTTTTATTATCAAACTGCTCATCTTAATGAGACGAGTGGTTTATTTTCATATTTATATATATTTAAGATCACGATAATAGACATGGTTGAAAAAAATATTTTTTTTACAGGGTCAAGATTTACGGTCGCGTCTAGACTCCAATCTTCTGAATTCGCTCCTGCGCACAGACCTCAATGGTAGTTTCCATATACATATTGGTACCGGGTGATTTAAATAAAAGTGGTGTGATGAATAAGCGCTAGATATGAATAATATGAGACCATAAGTACGAGTTACGAGATCCATGTGTCAGACGGTGCAGCTCGAAGGTGGTTGATCTTGAGATAGATACAATTACCAATATTCGCGATATGCACGTAACCACGTTACATTGTACCATATCTCAACCCTTCACTGGTAACACGGGGTGTTTTACCACTCTTAATACTTTTTCATTTAACTGTCTGCGACCAGGCAGGATATCTGGAAGTAGTTGGAGTAGCAATATCGGGAACGACGCCAGAACTTAGGCCCGAATTCAGAGTCAATGCTTAGATGATATAAAGGTTAAGGTACGACTTAAAAGTGTAATTTTCAGCACAAAATAACACTTTTAAGGCGCGCGTATGTTTGTGAAGGGGCTGACGCGATTAAAGGTCCACGGACACTTGATCCAAAGACAAAATCCATTGCAAAATAATCCACAATGAATAAAGGTGATTTCCGGGTTTGTATCAAATCCCGATAGCCGATTGCCCGACTTTCCCATAAAATATTTATTATTGCATTTTTAAGGTATATGTTTGCATATTTTTGTAAAAATATGAAAAAATGATCAATTTAAATCTGTACCTATTTGCAAAAAAATCAAGTGGATTACTTAAGGATAAAAAATGTTGGTTATGTCAGTATATAAACATTACATGCTGGTGTAGTGGTTGTCCTGATGAAGAGATGTGTACGTCTCGAAACCGGTAGACTGTATATGTCAATAAGTAGTTATATACTAATATAATCAACAATTTATTAAAATGCCTAATCATTAAGTTTAAATATTAAATTTTTTAATAATTTCTAAGGATAATTCATTTCTTGCCATTCCTAGTAATTTTTTTGAATATTCACGTTGTTTATTAATACAATTTAAATTTTAAGCTACATTCTTGAATATTCTGAAGTGTTTTGTTATAACAATAGTTATAACAAAACACTTCAGAATATTCAAATCAATTTCTAAGTATGGTATGAAATTAATTATTTTTAAGTTCTAATGGAAGCCGCCACGAAAATTTTTTCTTCAAAATTTTGTTTCAAATTTAAATTTATTAGATTGATTTAACAGTTGGACTTATTTTGATTTGAACACGATTTTGTAAACGTATGCGAATGCTCATCTGGTAATTTAAATACATATTTATTGGAAGTTGGCTTGTCGGGCAATTGGTGGTCCGGCAATAGTCAGAGAAGGAAAAAATATAGTAGTTTATAATAGTATAATTATAAAAATTCGATATAAATTGTATTTACACCCCAAAATCTTAGTTTAGGGTTAAATACATGTCGGCAGACTTATGGTATATTTTTATATTATGATGTACAGGATGATGGCGTTTATTGTATTTACATTGTCACGTGAAGGAAAAATCAGAACGAAATGCGCAATAGAGGATTTCACAACACTCCACACCGTTTAAAAGTAAATTGCAAATTTCTACGAAGGTCTGGATAGGGAATCCAATCCCAAACAACTTTTTCCTAAGCATATATTTAGAAAAGAAACCGAAATAAGAGATACATCTCGTAATATTCAAATCAGAATAATTAAAAAATTATTCAGATTTTAATATTTCATAATATTCTGCCAGATAAATATTTAATTTAGATAATTTTTTCACAAATATACGGTTAAATAAAAGTCGTCGTCGTCTTCTTGTTCCCACTGCACGCGCCTGGTTTTTATATATACAAATATCATGGATAGTGTCGGTCATTATTTAGAAGACATTTATAACTCAATAGCCAATAGCAATCATGCATGCAGAAAAGACTCATTTAGCACTCGTATACAACAGACAGACAGACGCATCGTGCTTTTTTGTAATGAGTTCAGTGAGTTAATCAAATATACCCAACTCCATTTCCAACAAGAAGCGGTGCATCCAGCACCTTATTACGAATTTCGATGCGAGTCTGGAATAATCCCATAGATTCTTGAAACATCGCGGCGCGACATTGCCTGTAAGAAAGACCGACCGTTGAAACCATGCGGCGGCTACTCAGTGTAGCCAGCAGTGTAAACAAGCGATAGACATCCGACGCGGGTGAGTACTTACCCGCGAAATTAGCAGAACGACCTGGCGATACACAAAAAGTGCAGCGAAGATTCTAATGACGTGAATTAGTGCGAACGTGTGTGAAATATTATTGTGAATTTAAAAATGATGCTTCGATTAAATTCGTTCAGTGACTTTGTGTATTAAATAAAAGCTTTAATTTTTTAAGGTTTTCAAGTGCCACAATCCCGTGACAACAGATTGGCGTTTTATTTATAATATTTATAAAATATCTAAAATTAAATATGTAGTTTTTACGTATCTCAGACATAGGACATTATTAATAAATGGGTGAACAGAAAAAAAAATTGCATATTTTTATTGAATTTTTATGAAATAAATCTACTAGTAATGTAAATCAAATTGGAGCTATTGATTCTCTTTCTCTATCTAACATAAATTTTCATGTTAAACCCCGTATAAGAAACCCGGAATTTAAGAATAAGTCAGCACACTAATAATATTGGTTACTTTTCTCCCATCACAAGGTTATGTCGCACATATAATATGTATTGTGCTGACCCTAACATTGATGCTAATATTCTTGCAGATACCTTAACATCGTTCAAAAATTTACTCATACACAACATACATTTTCTAAACGATGACCTGAACCTATATATCCATTAAATCAATTATTTATTTACGTATTCTTATATGATCGCACTACATTCAATATAATTCACATAAATGTACATGTAAAATATACATAAATGTAAAAAATACATGTTACTAAAGCGTGCCATAGATACTTGTTATTGGGATAATGGGCATGGTATTCATTTATTATGTTTTATTATTAAGTATCATTATCCTGTTAGTGTATCTAATAAATATTAAAAATAAAATGCTAAACAGAATACTTATATTTTTTTATTGGTAATTATAGATTTGAAGATGAGTATAAATGAAAAAAATTAGGTTTTGATCCAACATCTAAAAAGTGCCGTCTAAAGTGTCAACTACAATGAAATTCACTTATCACATGGCTAATAAATTAATAGTTTGTCAAACTTGATAATTTAAAGAAATTTCTGGATGTTTATTTTCGTTGAATAAACAAATCATGGTAAATATCATAATGTCATAATAACTAGACAATATATATAAAAAAATATATTTGTATTTCATCATTCAGATAAAACGAAGATTAATGTGAGATTAATATAAAAAAGTAATGACATCTGAATACCGTGAGTATGCGACTTGATTCGCTTGCCATACACAGCTCTAGATATTTTAATTTAAATAGATCTCAACTTCAATTAATGTATATTATGGATGTCTCACAGAGACGAAACTGTATTTCATTTTTATTATGGGAAAGTACGTATAGAAGTCATTTACGATGTATATCGGACTTACGACCGATCGTATGGTTGGCTTAAGTGATCACTTTACACATATGTAAAGATTTGAACAAACTCAAAAATATTCTGAAATCTCAACTTCTTTACAGCACATCTTTGGGCCGGTTGCATCAACTTAGTTGACAGTAATCTTTCGTTTAAACCATCGATCTTTTTTCATTTAAACCACCGAGCGTTTTCTACCAATCAAATAACCCGTTTTCGTAAAAAAAAATAATTTTAAAGAAAGATTACTATAAAACAAGTTGATGCAACCGACGCTTAACACGTTAGTCATATTTAAAATAATATTAAGAGTAAAAAGTAGAATTATATTACATGATAATTAAAAAAAAAACCTTATATTTAAAAGTAATAAAAAATAAAAATAAAAATTATCGGCTGAAATTTTTTTTCTTACTCTTATATTACTTATATTAGTTATATATTACAGAATTCTGTTTTTCGTGGAGGGAAAGCGCCCTCTTGTTTATTTGGAGACCACTTTTGTTACATTAAAATATTTTAAAAATATTTTTTTTTTTCGTGTAATATAATTTTCTACTTTTTCAAATTACAAGTTCACTTCGGTGTGATTGATACTAGTGCCATCTTTTGGTGAGCTCATTTCCCATATAAAACTTTGGTTTATTAACTATGATTAATTAATTGATTTATTAGTGAATTTATTTCATTCATGTAGTGGCATCGAGAATACATCTGTGTGCAAAATTTCAGCTCGGTTTGACATTGGGAAGCGGGTAAAATATTGATTATAATATTCTATCCAGACAAGCATGTGAAGCTAATACAAGCTTGGTAAAAAACTGTCAATGTTCATTGTCTTTTGTGTTTATTACATATCCTATCGTCTTCAGGACGAATCAGTATATTCTGACTTACTCTTCAATCTTCAATGGCAGACGGCACATGAAGATGATGATGATGAACACAAATAACATGATACAGAATTATCTAAGGATTAAATATGTTCATCAGATTAAAAAATAATAATTACTAATAATATTTTAAGGACACCCTGTACCAATCATATATAAATGATTATAAATATTCTAATCTGCAAGGTAAACATCTAGACATTGCATTGACAACTATATTTATCGATATAAGTAATATTGAACTTGCGACATTACATAAATAATTATAACATAATATTAAAAGGGTTTTTTCTTCCTATGTGATAACGGTTCGTTCTTTAGCACCAATCAAACAAGACTAATCATGTTTCCATATTAATAAAAAAATACATCATTTAATAACTAATTGTCCTCGAATATATAATATCTGTAACATGTCAGTGTTGCCAGACGCGATGTGGTCATTTATAATTCAAAATGACTCATTTTATGTTCTGATATAAAATATTATTTTAAATCGTCTTTACGCGTGATGTTCTATTTGTGATGATCAAACCGTTATTTTAACCGGTTACACATGGAGCAGTTATTTGAGATTTGTATCTGATTGTATCGATGGTTCTGAGATATAATTTCTTCAATAGGTAACTGCAGAATGACTATATGTAGGGTGTAAAAGAAAATGAAAACTGTATATGTGAGGTATAAAAGCAAAGGTCATCCAAAAAAATTTAACGCAGCCATCGAAGATTACTAATCTATAATGTACTAATTCTAGATTTTTAGGAAACATAATTTTGGAAGAGATAGATACATAAAATCTATAATTCAGTACATTTTAAATTAGTAATCCTCGGTGACATCATTCAAAACATTTTTTTTATTTTTTTGGATATTGTTGTCTTTGCTTTTATACCCCACATCTATACTCGTATAATTAATAAAGAAACATTTTGTAAAAACTACTAATTTATTGAAATATCTACAAGTTTCGGTCCCAATGGTCCCTTCATCGGATAAAATTTAAGCAGTTTAATAGCAATAACAATTCTGAATTTTGTAACCAGCTTTAGGAAATCATAAATAAGGGTCTTTAAATTTTACACACAAATAATATGGGATGGCAGTCGGATAAAATAGAAATTTTAGAGATTTTGTTACTGTTATAAATTGTAAATCAAAAATCGAAGTATAGACAATAAAAAATGATATATGGGAAATTAATAAATTACTAAGTAGGTACCTACAAATTAATTACAGTTTTATAAATTAGAAATTTTGGCTATATGAAGAAGTGTTATTAGTAAATTAAATATTATAAATAATCATTCACAGCGCAAGCGTTTAACTTAAATTGAAAATAATAAGAATATTGATGTGACACGTATTTCGTGTTCGCATCTCTATTTTTTTTAAATCAGGTCCCTTAAACAAATAGTTATCTATTAAATTTGTTTTCATTAATTTCCCGTATATTATTTTTTTAAATTTTTATTGTCTGTACATACTTCGATTTCTGATTTTTAAATTTAAATTTGGCCGTATTTTGAAGTAAGCAATATTTCTATTTCTATATCATGACAGTTATTGTATAACATTGTAATATTAAGTTTGAAGGGTTTAAAATTAATTAACTCAATCAATCAGAAAGCTCTAAAACGTAAACAAACGTTAAGTTATTCACAATTATGAATAATGAGCTTTCTAATTGATTGAGTAATATAATACTATATAATACTAAAAAAGTTATATAATAACTGTCAAGATAGAGAAATAGCAATATTGATTATTTCAGAATACGGCCGATTGTATCCTGATGAAGGAACCATTGGTTCTGAAACATGTTGATATTTTCAGTATGTAAGTGGTGAAAACAAAGTGTATTTTTATTAATTATGTCAATAATATGCTATTAGGAAAAATAGAAGTGACAAGGAAATGGTGACGTCTAGTTAACCAATCATTGTCGTTGAACAGACAGGGATGTTTTATATTTTAAATTATATTCATCGATGGTGGGGAAGAGGCTGTATACATTTTACAACTAAATTAGTAAGGACCGGGGAGAGGAAGAGCCTAGACGTTGTAAAACTTGTTGCAGTTCATACCAACTTGCATTCCACCATCCTAGACGTGAACAGCAACATTTTAATAGCAATTGCAAGTGTTCTTGTGTTATTAAAATATACTTGATGGCGTTTATTGACTTGAGTATTTCTACATTCATATGACAATTGCATTTCTAATATGTATTCAATTGTCAATTTAACGTATTGCATGAATATAACAACAATAAATAATATTCAATACGCGATTGAACATGGTTTTACGCATAGAGATCGATAAAATTGGAAAATTATTAGAATGTCTTTTCGTACCCAGTCAGATGACAAAGTATAATTTTGATAGACTGTTACATAATTATTGATTTAAATTAATTAAACAACTTTGTATTAACTAGTAACTCTACGTCTACCGGTTTTGATACCACTGTATCTTCATCAGGACGGACGCAAACTAACTATTTATTACTTATTCTAGCAAACAAATCAATTTTTCGACGGGGGCGTGGCTACAGCGATGATGGGGGTAATTGAAAAGTGGACGCCGAAATGGGGAATATATCAAGTAACGGGCTATTCATAAAATTTATCTGGTTGTTAATTATATTGGCTTTAGTGTTCAGGCATTTTTTTTCATTTCTAGTATTTCTAAGTTATCTAACCTAAGGCCCCTATTATTTACATGCAGAATCTCGATATCGTTTTCCTTTATAAGCGTGTGTCATGTTTCCAAAAGATATTTCCGAAAAATTAGCAAATAGCAAAAAATTTACTTGCTTACTAAAGTAAGTAATGAATAGTTATTTTGCGTCCGTCCTGATGAAGATATAGTGGTGTAGAAACCGGTAGACGTAGAGTTACTAGTTAATTGGTTAGTAAAATGTAGTTTAATTAATTAAAATTAATAATAATAATTATGTCCAATCACAAAATAAACGCTATAATCATCAAAAATATGTTACATAATTATTTTATTGTAAATATATGAGCACATGGTTTATTCACAAAAAAAATATTGATGTTGTAGTCTATCATGGGTAGAATTGGTGAACGTTATATTATGTAAAGTGATCACTTAAGCCAGCCGTACAATAGGTCGTGACCCTATGAACTTATACACCTACTTTAAGAAAAGACTTACATATTACTACTTTTTGATATAAAAATTTTCGTCTGTATGAGACATCTATTATCGGCTGTATTATATATATCATATATCTTGACAGTTATTGTATAACATTGTAATGCCGCCAATTTTGACGTTTTGAGTTTGACAGGTTTGAAATTAATGAATTCAATCAATCTGAAATAGATCAAGTTGCCTAATCGATTCTTCGGTAACCATCCATGGTTTAATTTTAAAAATAATAACGAAAACATCTGATCATTTGTATTCGTAATCTGAGGATTGAATCATGACACCAGTTTAGTTTTTCACACATTTTTTCATAAGTTGCATTGGCATTTTCAGAATTGTTAAAATTAATTTGAAAAAAAATATTTAATAAAACGCACTCCCGGCAGATTATTATGCTGGGTGTTTTTTTACCATTACAGACAAGTCAATCTTGATCTATGGCCTCATTCTGATTTTTTTGGCAGGTAAAGTTGCCTACCTTGCTTTTTATCTCGCGTGAGGTTTACGTAAGCGCACAGATGTCTCTATCCTCCAGGAGCCTCGTAAATCATTTTACGAATGAGAATTTCATTTATGAATAAAAAGACATCGGTATTAAAACAATGAAAGAATAAGATGAGATCAGCACGATAAGTAGCAGGTGTTGCAACCCATAATGCAGGAAAAAATTGTTGGAAATTGGGGTCCTGGAAAAAAGAAAACATCATGTAGAACCTGGCGATGCTCTGGCAAGTCTGTGGAGCTTTTCTGGGCTACACTAAACAAAAGGTTCATTGAATGGAAGTCATGAGATTAAGTGTTTTGGTATCATCGTCACAAAAATCTATAAATTGAGTATGATTCCTAACATATATAAATACATTGGCAAAACAAAGAGAAGTATAGAAAAAATAATTAAAGAACATTTAAGATGTTTAAATACTCGGAATTTGCAAACCATTTGCTGGAACATGACCATACTTTCGACATCAATTCAGGTCTTAAAATTTTACATAATAACAAAAATAATAGGCAATTAGTATTTTCGAAATTTTAGAAATAATAAAAAATATTAAGAGTCAAATTCATTTCCCAAACAACCCCATTCTTAACATTTTTCCAATTATAAATTTAAAAAAAACCAACGTTGACAATCCCTTAATTATACTCTAACAACCCCGCCTCTCCTCCCCTTCTATTTACTCCGCCTACTCTCCACCCCGATAGTTAACTATATAATGATCATTTGATTTAGTATACTTTGTATCCTCCTGAGGAAGGGAACTTCGTTCCCGAAACTTGTAGAGGTGTTTATTCATATTGAATTAAGTAAAGAAATATTTAGTGTTGTATACCAAGTCGTGTTTTATTTAATTATTAAATAAATATCTTCTTATGGTGCCCTATCCGTTCATCGGACGTTGACTAACATCACTATATTTACAGCGACCCGGAATAGCTCTACCGTAGATTGGCCAAACTATCTCAGGTCTTTCAGCTATGGTGTTCTCATCCTTAAGGCCTCAGATTCACATGCTAAGTAATGGCCTGCCATTTAGTGGCATGCTCATAAATCAACCGGCGGTTGTATGGCTAGTGGCATGCTCGTTACTAGCAATGTGCGTACACACATGCCACTAATAAGCAAGGCCTAGAGAAGGTCGATACTGCGCTATACGCTATACGCTGCGATACGTGCCACTAAATAAGCATGTGTATCTGAGGCCTAACTCTATCCATTCAGCTCGTTTTGAGTAAAGAATGTTCTTAGGTTTTCACGACCACTCAGAATCTTCTGGTTTGGGTCTTCCGGGGTATTATGCCGTGTTATTACGACCTTTCTGACTGACGTTTCATTTTGTTATTAGTACATTCAATAACGTAGTGAAATACTCACTTCTTCCTTGATATTTTTATTGAATTTGTTAAATATGTCTTCTTTTCTCTTGTATACAATACATAGTTCTAGGTTAATCAAGTGAATTCATATAATTGGCTCAATATTATTATTATATCATATGTTCTATTTCGTAATATCAAATAAGCTGTTTGAATTCTAAATAAAATAAAATAAAATACAATGGGACCATGATCTTGGATTTAGCCTATATTGTTCTTATGAACTTCTTCTTCTACTAGTATCGTGTCAAGTCCCACCAACGTTGACTATCACTCGAGAGTACATCTCCATACCTCTAGAAGCTGAGCTCGAAACAGCTCTTCCACCATCCTTATCCCTGTCTCGCTTATTACGGAGCCATTACATCTACTTCCTGCCGACACCTCGTTCTCCCTCAATCTTCCCCTTAATTATGAAATGCAAAGATCTTAACATTTCTCCTCTAAGCGCATGAGCCAAGTATGACACCTTTCCTATAGCATATTGAGTGCATATCGAGTATCATCAGTCAATCAAATTCATTGGTTCATTATTCTGACGCGGCCCGTAATATTTGGTACTAACCTGTCCATCGCTTGCCACGTCTTACGTTAAGTCTATGCATCAAGTTAACTGTCAGACTCCGAGTCTTTGATGAGGATGTCGTCACCACTGGTGGGACCACTGCTTGAGAACGTTGAGGTAGGTCCGTTTCATGACATCGAGTTACCAGCGAGTACTTGTTATATATAATATATTGTATTGGTTTTTTGCGTACCTATGAATAATTAATTTATTATCAGTTCATTACAATTACTTTACAAGTTTTGCAAGTGTATCAAACAGAGACATGAGATTTATTTAGAAAAGGCAGTGTTAGAAGATTTGATGTTACTAAAGAAGATGTGAGAAGAATTTAGCTGAATAGTATACGGTTGAAGGCTACCTACGTAAATAGAAGTATTGCATATATTCGGAGGAAGCAACAAACTACTCACAAGCTGAAAAGCTATTCACAATAGCGAAGGGAAAAACTTCATTTCAAAATGAAGACTACAACACACACACGTTCACCAGTTTGAAGACTACAAAGTGTACACTACAATTGTAGTAAAAACTACTTGAAGTGAAGTAATTGTAGTACTACGAAATGAAGTGAAGTAAATGAAGAGAAGTAAGTGAAGTGAAGTAATTGAAGTGAAGTAATTGAAGTGAAGTAATTGAAGTGAAGTAAATGAAGTGAAGTAATTGTAATAATAATGAAGTGAAGTAATGAAATGAAGTAATAGTGAAGTAAATTTTTAAATGAAATGAAGTAATTGTAATATTAATGAAGTGAAGTAATGAAATGAAGTAATAGTGAAGTAAATTTTTAAATGAAATGAAGTATTTTTTTCCCAAATAAAAATTTGGCGAGCTAAAATAAAAAAAGATCAACGACAAAAATATTTAAATAAATGACGATATTTTCTCCAAAGTAACATTTGGCCACCTAAAAAAAAAAAAAAATTTTCAAACCATGGGGGGGGAGGGTTGTTACAGTTTCCAGAGATTTCTCCGTTTAGCTACATCAACAGGCCAAAAATTTCTTCATGGGTCCAAAAATTTTTCAAACCATGAGGGGGGGGGGGTTGTTACAGATTCCAGAAATTTCTTCATATATCTACATCAACTTTACAAAAATTTCACGTAAAAAATACACTATTTAAAATGTGTTTCTCATACTTTCGATAACTTTGAAGTGTATGTACTTTGTAGTGTTCGCTTTGAAATGAAGTGTACTATTTGAAGTTTATGCTTACAATAACTTTGGTGTTTGTAGTTTGTAGTGTGCACTACACATCAAAATGTGCGAAGTGTGCACTTCAATGTAGTGTAGTACTACATTGTAGTAGTGAGTACAGAGCGGACCCATCACTAATTCACAAGCCAGAATATACAGATTAGGAATAGGAGATTAGGATCAAAGAGACATAAGATTTATTTAGAAAAGGTAGTGTTAGAAGATTAAATGTTACTAAAAAAGATGTGAGAAGAATTTAGCTGGATGGTATACAGTTGAAGGTTACCCAAGTACATAGAAGTATTTCATATATTCGGAGGAAGCAACAAACTATTCACAAGCTGGAACATACAGATTGGGATTAGACTAGCCAACTAGTACCGAAGCAAGTGAGAGGTGGAAGAACTTTGTCAAACTTTTGGGCCTCCGACCTCATACGATAAAGGGACAAAGATGATGATTATAAATAGCGACTTATTACACGTCATTATTAATAATTATCGAAATAAAACTACTGCTATCGTTAGCCCTATGGCTAAAGACAAGTCTATTAAATATTTAAAAAAATACGGAGTGATTCTTCTTGAAAATTACACATCTTAGTAATCATAAGAGTACATTCTTTCAAAATAAATATTATGTATCGATCTAAGGTGGTGAAATAATAAATAAGGCTACCTACCTCAGAACAGGTATTTAGCGAGGCAGGTAGTGGCCGAGAGACTTGCTACATTTTATCCTATATATTTTTTTTTTAATGCATACATATATGATATTCTTCCGAATTATTTAACGTATATACTAGAATATGCTTTCGTACACCAGTATATATTTTAACAATATTTTTATATGTTCTGTTACAGTAGTTTACTACTGTTTTTTGACTTCTGATTCTAGCCATGGCATCCTTGTTACTTGCTCTTCTGCTATCCATTTCCAATTATCCATCAGCAACATCGCGTCTCTTCTGTGCTTGGCTTCTGCGTTTTTTACGAATACTGCCTTAACGGTAAGAGATATTTAAACACTTTCTATAGAGAATTCAAAGAGTTCTAAAAAATTCTGCGACGACATATACCTATACGTTAAGGTTAATACACAAATTGACAAAAGTGACTAAAAATCTACGCGTCGAAGCCGCGCGAATAATTTTCTATACAAATCTACACCGTTTGACTCAAATTGTTTGACTTTGCAAAATAATGGAAATTTTGTGTCCCCCCACAAATTTAATTTTAGATCAATCCTAAAACCGGGCAAAACGCCAGGTACAGGTACGAACAGACATAGTTAATTGTCGATGTACAAACTGATATTTGGTCTTTCGTTTATAAGATCGGCTCTAAATCTAATCGGACTCCTGAAGTTACTCAGACCCTAATTTAGAGTCAATACTCAGGCCATTTAAAGGTTAAGGTACGCCTTGAAAGTGTCACTTTGTACTGAAAATTGAAAACTGAAAAGGCGTACCTTAACCCTTAAATAATCTAAGTATTGACTTTGAATTCGGGCCTTAGTCTGCTGCTGTTCATTGAATCGTATGCGTAAAGTCAGGTATCTCACCTTTCTGTGCGTAAATTGTACTGTTTCAATGCTTAAAACCTTCTGGAACCTGCTGGTATGTATGTAAATCTAAATAACCTGGTGTTTTATATGCAAGATTAAAATCGAATGATAATTGGAGTGTTAATACTCGTCTGTGGTACGCACAAACCCGATCGCATTCAATCCGCTTCTGAACACAACATCAATAATATTATATTTAAAAAAATGCATCAATGAACATTGAGGAAGCGGTTCTCAAGGAAAACGTGAATTTTCAATATTACGCGAACGGATTTAATAGACGTTGGATAATAATCATTTTAAATATATTTCGCCGCGAGACAACTGAGTTAAATTCACTCTCTTATCGGGCGATAATTGATGTGCTGTTTAAAAATTATGACGTCAATAGTTGCATTGACATATTGCAGAACTGTAGTGACGAAGATAATTGCATTGATATATGAGTGCATGCTAATGTAAGGAAGGACACACATACACATGACAAAATGTTATATTATAAAAGACGAATGAGTTAAGATACAGATACACATGCTTATTTAGTGGCACGTGAGCATGCGCAGTATCGACCTTGACAGTGGCATGCTTATTAGTGGCATGTGTGTACGCACATTGCTAGAAATGAGCATGCCACCTAGTGGCATGCTCAAAAATCAACCGCCGGTTGATTTATAAGCATGCCACTGTCATTCACCATAGAGAAGGGGTATCTTTGGAGCATGTGTGAACAGACTTGCTTATTTATGAGCATGCTTATGTCATTCGCGGGCTTCGCGGCTAGTATTATCGATGCGATCTTCTAAATTGTCAACCCCGCGAGAGATGAAATCAAAGATTGGCGCGTTGGGAGAGTGATATAAATCAAATAAAACATTACTTTTCGGTGACTTATTATAGGAATCACGAATGTCTGTGGAATACTCGGTCACCGTTGTGTAAAAATAATATAGTGAGAAATAATGTTTACGAAACTTTATTAATAAGCATGAATGATTCAAATCTTACAATAAAAATTATATAAACTAAAATCAAAAATGTGCGGATGGAAACTCGGGAACTTTTTTGATTTATTGGTTCACTTGAATTTTCTATTTCAGTTTGCAAAGTTTCCATTTTGAACAAGAGCGTCTCTATTCTATGACAAGAGCATGCCACTAATAAGCATGTGTGTTTGATTGTTAGCTTTGGGCATGCTTATTTATGAGCATGCCACTAATAAGCATGCCAGTAATGAGCAAGTATGTACAGTTGTTAGGGCATGCTTATTAGTGGCATGCTCATTAGCATGCCAGTAAAGAAGCATGTGTATCTGTACCTTAATGGCATGCTAATGAGCATGCCACTAATAAGCATGCCCTAACAACTGTACATACTTGCTCATTACTGGCATGCTTATTAGTGGCATGCTCATAAATAAGCATGCCCAAAGCTAACAATCAAACACACATGCTGTGTTAGTGGCATGCTCTTGTCATAGAATAGAGACGCTCTTGTTCAAAATGGAAACTTTGCAAACTGAAATAGAAAATTCAATTACATTATTATATAAAAATAAATCAGAATTTAATGTAATTCAGCATTACATTAAATTATGATTTGTTCATTCCTCACTCTATCGACCAAAGATTTTCCGCACAAGCGTCTGAATGACCGCATTTTTTCAGTCTACTTTCATTCCAACTTTGCCAATTCCAGACTTCACTTCCATACATCAGGGTTGGCACTAGAACGCCATTACGTACCGCTAGTCTTGCTTCCTTTGACAGATTCTTATTGGCCATAATTGCATTAAAAGCAGCATCAACTTTGTTTCCCGCAGTCACCTCCTTTCGATATCATTCTCAGCCTTGCCGTCTCTACTAAACACTTCCCAAATACACAAACTCGTTCGTTTCATACTGTAAAATGTAGAGAGTTCTGTAAAATCCTCAATACGTTATTGTTTCGGTTTCTACTGCTCTTTACAATAATACTGCAATGAACTTGAACGACTGAACGAGTAGCTTGTTGGTCTTGTGGTTAGGACTCTCGCCTCGTGATCTTTGGTTCGAATCTCACTCCAGACAAGCAAGTTATTCCTATTTTAATAGCATAAGCGTTTAGCTTAATTTGAAAATAGTAAGAATATTGATGTGAGACGAATTCCGTGTTCTTATCTCTATTAAAAAAAAAAAAATTTAAAAAAAAAAACTTGCGTGGAATAAATGCATATTTCAAAATCATTTTTGACGCATTAATTTAAAATATGTTGTGCCTCGGAGTGTTATTAAAGGATCGCGAACGAGCCGTCTGAGTGACAGAAAATTCGGAAAGACATGTTAATAAGTCATTATAGTGAGTCGTTATGTAACTTTGTATAAAGACATGACAAGTTGATGGCCTTATCAGCCGCGTTCACCTCATTCCAATATTTTTATATTTTTTACGTTGCTATGCGATACGGAAAGACGTAATTATTACTTATACTAGTTAAACCTGTCAAAAATGACGGTACGTTTGCATGCCGTTTCCTAAAGAATAATGTATCGGTGTAAATATTTAAAATTAAACACGGATTATTACATACAAAATTGACATACCTGGAACACATAATCGATAAGGCGTATAGAATGCTCGGATTTGTACTTCGAATGACTAAACCTTTCAATAGCACTCAGTCTTTGAAATGCGTATTCTCTTGTTATTTACTTAGCATTTTGGAATTTGGTTCCGTATTACGAAATACATTAAAAGCGTCTCGAACGCATTCAGCAGACGTTTACAAAAGCGCTGAATTTCAAAAATCACGTCCATTTCGATAACTATGGCGACGCATGTAAGTACCACAAGATAACTACTCTATATAACTATGCGATATAAAATACCTTTACAAAATACTCAATAATCGCATAATAATCCTGAGATTTTAAATTCGATACACTTTAATGTCCCTTCAAGACGAACAAGAGCACCACGCCTTTTCCACTTAAATAATTGGAGAACAAACTACGGTAAAAACTGTATTATTAACAGAATTCTAGATACCTGTGACACTGCCTTTGCAGATCTCGATATTTTAAATTTAAGTTATGAGCAGTTTACAAAATTTTTCTTCCCACACATGTAAAGACACACACGGACACATAAAAACACACAAATACCCAAACTCACTATTTGACATGTTGTTTTTTCTTATTTTTTTATCGATCCTGGTATAATATTATTGATATATGTGTTTTCTTGTAATTGACCCAAGACTCTTACATTAATTATTGTTTTTTTTCAAGATTTATTAATTATATGGCTGTAAGAAAACCAATAAATGAAAATAAATTAAAAATATATAAATTACCCAAATATTTTGATGACAGGATGAAGCTGAATAGGGATTTTCATTCTTACAATACAAGAAGAAGCGACAACATAAGACTACCGAAGAAAAAGAAAAACACGTAACAAAATTGTATGATGTACAAAGGTCTAAAAATCTTCGACAGCCTGCCAAAGGAAATTCAAAACACGGTAAATATAAGGAGGTTTAAACAGGAGTGCGAAAATATTATTAAAAACTTTTAAATGACTAGATGGAATGCAATATGTTTGAGTGAAATTATGTATTAGCCCATACAAAATTATGTGTGGAACGAAATAATTAAGATAAATAAATAAACAAAATAATAAGTATTTACTTATTTATAGCCTACACTCATGAAATAGTTTTACACAGATATAGAATATAGTTTTTAGAGATATAGAATAGAAATAGAAATAGAAATAGAAAACGAATTTTATCAAAATATTTTAACTTTTTATTTTATTTTTCCCCTGCCGGCAGTTAATGGTATTATTTTAAATCCTGGGGGTTGTGCTGGGCGCAACATGAAATGGTTCGCGCCTTTGCTAAGCACTAGTATATGTTTATGGTATCTTTTTTCGGTCCACGGAGAGGCGGCGGTAGCACCATGCGTTAAGCGGCCGGTTCGGGTTTGCTGCCCTGGGATTCAAGCGCCATTCGAATGAATTCGAACGAAATCAAGAACGTTACACGAAGTTACGGACATACAACGAAATTATTATGTTTGATAACTTACCATCACGCTGTTTAAGCGTCACACTTTTCTGTCCTGACACAACTCTCGCCTCATCCACATTCATACATCTTCGCATGCAACCTTGACGATTGTTGAGGCTCCTAACAGGACCGTCTTACAGTTTCTGGTTAACCTGATCATGCCACGTCTTCCGCGGTCGCCCTCTTTTTCTGGCGCCGTCAACACTTGCGTCATATGTTTTTCTTGATATTCTTTCCTCATTCATTCTCTAAAAGAAAAACAAATCACCCGAGTAACTCTTTTTTAAATCAATTTAATATGCTAAGACCAGTTTTATATTTTTCCCTAATTTGTTAAGTCTTTACTATATCGTAAATAGATTTCAATGTGATCTCATTTTCACTGCATTCAGTTTAAATTCATCCTTCTTCTGCCAGCTCCAGGCTTCACTTTCATACATCGGTGTTGGTAAAGCGCGGTCGCCGAGCAGAAAGAATTTCGTACATTGACCGTACGCTAAGTATCCTTGTCGCTCGTGCATAATTATGTTGCTGTCATGCTCGCTCGCTGTGCCTGTGCGAGCGTGACAGCAACATAATTGTGCGCGAGCGACAAGGATACGTGACGTAGGGTCAATGTACGAAATTCTCTCTGCTCGGCGACCGGGCTTTACAAGAATTATCGTACCAACATACCATACATAGTATACCGCTGGTTTTGCCTCGGTATACATATTTGTATTAGAAATTGTTGCATTCATCTTATTCCCCGCTGTCACCCTCCTAAATATACAAACTCATTTACTTGTTACAAATATTGATTGCCTATCAATATTTCACACGTTGTCTTACTTTCCCCTTCTCGAATATAATCATTCATAATAAGGTCACTTTTCTTGCACTCATCATACGTCCTGCTTACTAGACTCTGTAAGTCTTGTTCGCTATTTTGTCATTAACATTGTATCATTCGCGTACAAACAGCAACAATCGAATTACTCATTTTCGCTCCTATATTCGTACACTCCATTTCTTTAACAGAATCATCCGTACACAAATTGAATTGAACAACAGACATTGCGCAAACTTGTTTGCATAATATTTGTTGTCACTTTTTGTAATTGTGTGAATGATACATTGATTCTGTTGTATGCAGTACTTCCATCGTATAGCGATGCAATTGCGTGTATACGTTTACTGTTCACCCTTTAACCAAAAAGTACCTTCCTGTTAGAACTTTATCGTAAGCCTTTTGAGAGATCTGATCCATGCATTCTCTTCCACCTAAAAATTCCTCCGACGTCCTTTTTAACGACCTTACCTTTTTTATCAAAATTCTTCCATCAAGTTTATCATCAGTTTTAATTTAACTTTGTAATACACACACAATAAAAGTTATTAATTACTACTATAGTTTTCAGAGGAGCAGTCCCTCCCATCATCAGGTATAGTTAATAACTATAGTTATTTACAGTTATTAAATATAGTTATTATCTATACCTGATGATGAGAGGGGCTGCTCCTTTCAAAACGTAGTAATTGATGACTCATATTGTGTGTGTATTACAAATTTAAAATAAAACAAATTTTTAATTAAAATGTTGTACAACGAAGTATTGACAAGTATCTATTATGACGTATTTACATATTTTAGTTTATATAAATTACTGTACAATATTTTCTACTCTATTCTGTGATTATTTACTCATTTTATTTTATTTAATAGATAATACATATGATTTCTTTTATAACAATGGTAACTAGTAAATATTAACAATCAAATTATTATTATATGTTATGCCCCACCGAAAAGAATTAACATTCTTGTGTGTGGTGTGGGAGATTCTATTATATCAGGTTTATTAAATCATATTTTATAGATATTTTATTCCTGCATTTATATAGTCAGTTTTATTTTGATGATTTTATTTATCTTTTTACCAAATTAAGTTCTTGCATGTTTATTCTTCGCATTCCAATTTATTCTCTTTTTTTCGTTTTCTTTTCTCTATTCTACTTTTATTTCAGCTGCCACTTCTTTTGTGCAACCATTAAAGGTGTCAAACAGGGTTGCGTAATATCTCCATGGCTGTTCAACTTGTATATGGATAATTGTGTGAAAGAACTGGAATGTATTAATGTAGGAGCGAAAATTATAATTGTTAGAAGCCTGAACAACCGTCGAGCTTGCATGCGAAAATGTATGAATGTAGATGAAACGAAAGTTGTATGTCAGGACAGAAGAGTATGGCGCTCTATCCTCTTTGCCTACCCCCACGGGGAAACGGCGTGATGGTAAGTTAGTTAGTTAGTTAGTTCCTGCATATAGCATGATCCTTTAATATTTATATTTTTAAATATTTTTTGCTCTTGAATTTTAATTGCATGTACTTGTTTTCTAAATAAATATACGACGTCGATCTAAGGGTATACAAGCTTTCTCCTTCAGAACAGGTATTTCTATATATCTAGCGAGGTAGGTAGTGGCCGAGTGGCTTGTCACAAATTATCCTAATTTATTTGTATTGTGTGTATGTATTAAACTATTCTTGCTCAATAAAAGCCGATTTATCGGCAACGAAATGAAATGAGAAAAAAGTAAAAATGTTACATTTATAGAGCAACGCTGTATGGAAATGATATTATTACACGGACAAGAAGATAACTCTTAAAAACGCAAGAAGAATTTTGTGCGTAACTGTCCTTGTGGCGTTACCCACTGAAACCGAGGCACAATTACCCTAAAAGTGGGCAAACACGCGGCCATGGTTGCAAACAACAGAAAATTAAGTCAAACGTGACATTAACATTTCAAATGTTTTTTTTTCTCCGAAATCGTCCGTTTGAAAGATCGACCGCTTTTGCAAAAAGGATGACATTTATTTAGCCTATAAAGCACGCGTATACCAGTTTTTTCAAGGATTTTTCGCCGTAATTGGACGCTAACAGTCTGTACAAACGGCTCCGCGTCTGAAAATTCTAGACGAAAAGACACACAAAACACTTTTCATCGAAACACAACAAACATATCTATTCTGTAAAACACTTAAAAAATATCTCTCGCAAAAATGACAATAGACGCATTCCAACTTGTGCCAAATAATTGCACGGCTCTCTTTTTAACAATTAAACTAAGTGAGTTTACTTTTTATTGTTTTGTCGCAAAAACAAAATTTCAAACAAACTGTCCTGTGAATAGGGCGGGGTCTTTATGGCATTTTTACGATATTGCCAATATGTCGGACCTTGCAAATTACGCAAAAAGGTCCACTTTTAGGGATGCAATTGAATAAACACCCCCCGTAATAAGGCCGGACGTTCTTAGAACGAATGACGTTGGCTTTGTTGGGCGTCGTAAAAATTGGTGCGGTAATTATTGTCCTCCTGCGTACCTGCAAGGATTGTGCAATATGCAACACTTTAATTTAGAGGAAGACGTTGCCCCGTCATCGTAAACATTTATTGCGCACGGAAAAGAAAGATGTCGGAAAAAAAAACACCAAAGAAATGCCGACGCGGAGCGAGTTTGCGGACAAAAAATGCATTTTTAACATTATTTAGACGAGCGAAATTATAATGTTTTATAAGTGCCAGTATCGTAAATGTTGTGAAATTTGAATGTGATAAAAATTAAGGCGTATTTGTTTGATGTTTACGTTGTTACCGATGCACGAGATATTTTTTAACACCACGGTATTGTACACGAGCAGTGTCCATTTATCGCTTACTGAGAATATGTAAAAAAAAATTGTACGAGAAATGCATTTCCGTATTAAAAAATGTACAGCGTTGCATTTTTGTTGGAGTGTTACCTAAATACATGGATCGGATACGTAAGTAGTATAAAATCAAGACTTACCTGACTTCATGAGCTGTTTTTTTTTGCAAATCAAAGAAAACAGTTTCCCATTTTTTTATGACTTGAATATGCTGATTTTTATGAAAAAATAACTTCAGATTGATTCATGATATGATATTTAACGAATATTTATAGGAAGGAGTTCAGATAATGTATAGTGGTGGTTGGGAATATTTTGATACTCAATATGGTCGTAATTATTATTATTTTGGTTGAAAATAAATATTATATTATTTAATTATTTTTAAAATATTACATAAGCATTCATATACAGAGAATTTCGTAGCTAGTAGCGAAAATTTGGCACACCCTTTTAAAGGCGTGTAAAAGTGTGCTTCATCACTGAACACATTTGGATTGTGAAAATTAGAATTCCAGATTACGCCATGAACGCGCCATTCAGGGTAATTATATGCCCAAAATCATATTTATATATAATAACATAAAATTATCTCTTATATACAGCTAATATTATGGATATTAAAAATGTATTTATGTAGTTTATTTCAATTTAAAGTTCTCCGCCTGTAAAAAAAACACCCTTTACAAACGAAAACTATTGATTTTAGATGTTGATGTTGGTTTGTCTTTCACGCAAAAACGCTGTAAAAGTTATCACAAATATAAACATAAACATTTATATAAGACGCTATCTGTGCCCGCGCGGCTTCACACCCGTAGATTTTTAGCGACTTTTAGTAATATTTTATCAATGTGTGTATTAACGTTAACATATAGATACATGTCTCGCGGAATTTTTTAATTTCTACAATTTCTCTAGAGAAAGTATTTAAATATCTCTTAACGTTAAGGCAACGTTCGTAAAAATCGCATCGCGCGACCATTTTTCGTCGAGTTTAGTTGTAAAATAAGTCACCACGAAAAGTAATTTTATTTTAACGGAATAATATATAGCCTACGTCCACGTTTGATCGATAAGAGCGTTTTTATCGCTTCTTATTCATATCCTAATCGACGAATACCTATAAAAAAAAAAAAATTTTACAACCTCGAAAATTAACGATAAATTTCGAAATTTTCGTATGTAATAGAAAAAATCTATTTTACTAACAAAATTTCATTATCAAAATTACACAAGCGTTTAGCTTAGTTTGAAAATAGTAAGAATATTGATGCGACACTGGATCCGTGTACGCATCTCTATTAAAATAAGATTAAAATTACCGGAACATTAGATAATGAAAATACCCTTAAACCTTTAAATCTAAAGAATTACAAAAATTAAAATTGCAACTTATTTTAATCACCTTCTAAGATGAATTGATCACAGCACTATAGTCTTTAATTAGTGTCTGTATCTGCTCCCGATTCTGTAAAACTTGCACTGATAGTCTCTGAAGGTCCAATGCCAAATATCGTTTTATCAAACGATAATATAGTTCATTATCGATCACAATGGATAACCGAAAAATTCATTATCGATATCGAACGATACTCGAAAATATAAAATTATTTATTTATTAACATTAAAAAATGTCAACATGGGTGGCGAAAGTGTAGGGCCGGTATGGGAGATATTGCTCATAGAACGGGCCTGGGTGCGTGGTGGGTCATATGTCATATAGTCACCTCACTGTACCGTGAATATAAAAACAATAGAACAGAATATTTCTGAGTAGGTTAAAAAAAAATCAAGCATACAATTACGTGATTTTTGTACTCGGAAGAATCGTCATTAATCAAGATTTGAGATAAAGTATATCTGGTATTACTGTTCTGGTCGGTGTATCACGGTGTAACTCCATATATTTGTGTAGGTAGGTATATAATTAATTATTTGTATTTTAATGTTAACCGTGTTTTTCTATATTTTAATGTTAGTTTACCGACGAGACGTCTGGTCACTCTCTAGTCTCTAGTCTCGAAACTAGAGTAGAACAATACACATAGTTTTATTCCATCCATTTAAATTAGCCTTTTGATTTGTTTTTATCATAACACCGTAGATTTCCGGTCAAAATGACTAAGATTGTCAAAGAAATTAATTTTTGTATGATAGAGTAAAGAATGAAGATGTTACAAAAAAATATAAAGTTGATCATAGCATAGGTAGTTGATAGAATCAAAAAAGGGTCGCTCAGGTAATTTGGGCATCTTAAGCGAATGAATGAGAAAAGGATGGTTTGAAAAAAATAATATGACAAGTATAATATGAAGGAATAATAATGGAATGCAACAATCATAGAGGCCGCCCGAGATTAAGCTACGTAGACCAGATTACCGGAGATGTGCGCTGTAGCACCTACCAAGAGATGAAGAGGCTGGCAGGTGACAGAGAGGAATGGAGAAAGCGAGTGCTTATTGCAGACCAATCCTAAGGATTGCGACCCAAACAAAAATATGATTATGAAAATTATAGTATGTTAAATGTAACATTATGAAAATTATCGATAATTATCGTTATTCAATCGATATGAAACGGAGACTTCGATCCTAAATACGTAGTGATGGACTTGTACTGTTACGGGGTATGATGAACAAGCGGCCCTGTCGAGAGAGGCTCTAGCGGCCGTTCGCAGAAAAGGGATGAACTAATTTTAATGGGCTACAGATAACGAAGTGCACATCACTATTCCGTAATAAAACGTAAATCAGATGATTTGACTAACCTACCGCACTTTTCTGTGGGATGTGCGGTATGTGTTAGGGCATGCAAAATTACCGGTAATCCGATTAAATATAAAGACCGGTTAGCTGCAAACTGTGCTCATATTAATTATAAGGGATTATTAGTATCTACTAGTGATGGGTCCGCTCTGTACTCACTACTACAATGTAGTACTACACTACATTGAAGTGCACACTTTGCACATTTTGATGTGTAGTGCACACTACAAATTACAAACACCAAAGTTATTGAAAGTATAAACTTCAAAATTAATTCAAAGCGAACACTACAAAGTACATACACTTCAAAGTTATCGAAAGTATGAGAAACACATTTTAAATAGTGTATTTTTTACGTGAAATTTTTGGAAAGTTGATGTAGATATATGAAGAAATTTCTGGAATCTGTAACAAACCCCCCCCCCCATGGTTTGAAAAATTTTGGGAGCTATGAAGAAATTTTTGGGAAGTTGATGTAGCTAAACGGAGAAATCTTTGGAAACTGTAACAACCCCCCCCCCCCATGGTTTGAAAATTTTTTGGAATCGAACGAAGAAATCTGTCTGGCGACTTTTTTTTTTTTTTTTTTAGGTTGCCAAATTTTTATTTGGGAAAAAAATACTTCATTCGCTTCATTTAAAAATTTACTTCACCATTACTTCATTTCATTGCTTCACTTCATTATTATTACAATTACTTCATTTCATTACTTCACTTCATTAATACTACAATTACTTCATTACATTACTTCACTTCATTAATACTACAATTACTTCATTACATTACTTCACTTCATTAATACTACAATTACGTCATTTCATTACTTCACTTCATTAATACTACAATTACTTCATTACTTCACTTCATTTACTTCACTTCATTTCGTAGCACTACAATTGCTTCACTTCAAGTAGTTTTTACTACAATTGTAGTGTACACTTTGTAGTCTTCAAACTGGTGAACGTGTGTGTGTTGTAGTCTTCATTTTGAAATGAAGTTTTTCCCTTCGCTAGTATCTACATTACAAAATGAAGCAAGAAATGAATATTAAAGTGGTTATTTATTGTACGAAAGTTATTTAACCATCCCTCAGACGTATGTGTGGCAAATCAATTTATGATATAGTAAAGATGCAGATACTAGGAATGAATGTAAAGCTGATCTTAGCATAATTAATTGAATTAAAAAAGGGTCGCTCAGGTGGTTTGGGCATGTTGAGCGAATGAATGAGGAAAGAATGGTAAGAAAGCTATAAA
Source organism: Agrypnia vestita (assembly GCA_016648135.1). Taxonomy (NCBI): domain Eukaryota; kingdom Metazoa; phylum Arthropoda; class Insecta; order Trichoptera; family Phryganeidae; genus Agrypnia; species Agrypnia vestita. The sequence continues at coordinate 77,849 of JADDOH010024606.1, read as the reverse complement.
ATGCAAGTGTTGATGGCGCCAGAAAGAGAGGGCGACCGCGGAACACGTGGCATGACCAGATTAACCAGATACTGGAAGATGGCCTCAACAACCGGCGAGCTTGCATGCGAATATGTAAGAATGTGGATGAGGCGAGAGTTGTTTGTCAGGACAGAATAGTGTGGCGTTCTATCCTCTCTGCCTACCCCCACGGGGAAACGGCGTGATGGTAAGTAAGTAAGCTATAGAGTATCGTCATATGGTGAAGCAGATACTAGAAACTCGTCCCCCTCCCTGATCATGTATATTATATACATCACGAGCCCCTTTATGTCTATGTTAAAGTTAAATTTGGAACAGTCGGTTAAATAATGTTTTATCTGTCATTGCCAAATTGACTTATCTATGATTATGTCCTATTTGTGTTATCCTTTAATTGAAGGAGACATTTAACTATTTTTTTGTATTCCATCTTATCAAGCAATTGTGTCTCCCTATTGGATGACCGAATTAAATAAAATAAATAAAATAAAATAAAATAACTTGTCAAAAATGACGTACTTTTATTATATATTTCTGCTGCCAGTTAAGGCTGTAAGAACAGCGGTACCTAGAGTACCGTAGCGTCTTGACAAGGCTAGTGATGGACATTATTAAATAGAAATTTATTATTATGCATTATCACTCATTTGATAGCGTTAGTGACGGACATAATACTTTTTTTTTTAATCCTCATTTTATACGTCCAGAGTAGGTACTGGTAAATCCTAGATGATGTGTAATTCTTTCTGCGTGTACAGTTCGTGACAATATAATTTCTAACAAATGCACTAAGCTATATAGAAGTTTGTGCAATTTAATATTGATGCAATTTTATACGAAATTTATATGTTTATCAATTAATGTATATTATGCATGTCTCACAGAGACGATTTTGTATTTTATTATTATTATGGGAAAGTAGGTATAGAAGTCATTTATGGTGTATATCGGACTTACGACCGATCGTATGGTAGTCTTAAGTGATCACTTTACACATATGTAACCATGATAGAATATATCATGTCTTACTAATTTTTGGAAGTTGTATATATTTGGATTATATGACACACATCACGTATGTGTTATAACAACCTATTATACCGGCCTGTGACAGCCATTTTCCTTCTCCCTAAATCCCTACAGATGTCGCTAATTATTTTTGATATCGTTAATGTCGCTCAATGAGACTCCCACAATTGATTTTACGGAATTTATGAAGCTACTACCGTTCTGAAAGATTTTAACAAACTCAAAAATATTATATGTTTATGTTCATTTATATAGCGCTGTTTTTTGCGTAAGAAACGCTTCAAGGGCGCTTTACAGGTGCGACATCCCGAAAAAATGAGTTTTTAGGCTCTTCTTGAAGAGTTCCTGGTTCTCCATGGATCGCAGCACTGGAGGCAGCTGATTCCACATGGCTGGGCCCGCAAAGCTGAAAGCACGTTCCGCAAACTTGGTGGCTCCAGGTCTCCTTGGTACTGCCAGCCTGCAGAGTGCCTCCGGTTTAGCTGACCGCAGTGTGAGCCGTCTTCCAGTGATATCGTCTGGGATACAGAGGTCGATCAAATATTTTGGTGCTTTTCTTTGAAGACTTTTGTACACCACCAGAGAAAGTTTGAAATTTATCCGCTCCGCTATAAATATAAATATTTACCGGTTATTCAGTAATAAAGTTACATTTTTTCCGGTAAACCGGTTTACAAGGAGCCGGTACCGCACGCCCTAGTACGCACTAAGAAGTATTCGCAATGCGCTGGGAAACGCTTCCCGCATTTACTATACTCACTCATAGTTATCGACGCTAACCGTGAATATTCAAGACAGTTATTACACAAGTGCATTAGACCTTCATTCCTAAGAAATGAACGGCGTTCAAATGTGTGTATAAATAATAAATTAAGTTATTTTTTTAACAGCGCGAAGCTTTGTATTTACCTTGAATTTTAATGCAACAACTAAGCCCCAAAATTAGTATTTACTGCACGTAGATTATATTGTAAGAGATAAAAAGTGAAATAAAATAATAACATTTTTTTTAAATTAAGGATAAATTATAGAAGTCTCACAGAGACGAAGCTATTTGTATATGAGAAAGCGGATGGAAGTCTCTTATACGATGGCTCAGGTTGTAAGCCCTGAGCCACCGTATAAGAGGCTTCCATCCACTTTTCTCATTTATAAATAGCTTCGTCTCTGTGTGACTTATATAATTTATCCTTAATTAATTGATCATTCCTCTGGGGACCAAATCCAGTAACTCTGTTCTCAGAACATACTTTCATGTAAAAATATTGTTAAAATATTTTTTTGTTAAATATTTTTAAAAAATGACAGAAGATAGGATGGGGACTATCCCCATCCTATCTTCCTTCTTCTATCTCATCTATGTGAGTGTGAAAATAGTAACATAGTAGAAAATAGTAAATGAATACATAAAAGTTTTAGTATATTACCACGGAAATTTTATCAGAGTAAGAGAGAATAAGTTTAGTGATAATCTATATCTATACTAATATATAAAAAGGTAAAGTTTGTAATTTTGTATGTAGGAGATAATCTCCGAAACTACTCATCCGATTTCAAAACTTCTTTCACCAATATTTAGAATGGACTTTCAGGGTAGATATAGGCTATATATATATATATATATAATACTATATATATTATATAGTATATCTATGTTAGTATTGATTTCTTTGGGGGTAACCCCGTGTCAAATCTGGGTCCTCAGTGACCATTCGTCAACAGAAGTTTCGCTGAATCACAACAGGCATCTTCAGGTGCTTGTTAATAAAATTTCCGTCACGAGGGGCAGTGCGACACGTCCGTTCGTATCGGAAGCTTATTACAAGTGAGGTTGGTAAGTCAAAGTCTAATTTGGGTACGGTGATTACCTTACGGAAGGCATACTCAATAAAACCCGCGGAGAAAATTATATGTATATATATAATATATATATATATAAATATATATATATATATATATATATATAGATATATATATGTAGTTCTAACTACTTTGGGGGTAACCCGCGTCAAATTCTGGTTGTCAGGACCAGTCGTCTGCCGACGTTTCGAACAGATCTCACTGTTCCTCTTCAGGGCGCCTTGTCGATGAGCTGCTTCTCCAAAAAGTGTACAACCGTTTGGGTCCGGAGCTCACCGTCAGGTGTAAGTTTGAAAAATTCTGCGTCAGGTGTTTGTGGAGGAGTGGGTTTCTCCAGCGACGCCGTTAATGAGTTTTGCTCGGCTTCTAGTAATCCGTATATTTACTTTATTAAATATACGGTAAGAGATATTTAAATACTTTCTATAGAAAAGTTGTAGAACTGAAATAGTTCTATAAAAAAGTCCGCGACGACATATCTATAATGTTAAAGTTAATAAGAATCTACCCGTGCGAAGCCGCGAGAGTAAGCTAGTTGACAATAAAATGAATGCATAATAAGATACCTTCAAAATAAATTCAATAATTATTATAGTTTATATTATATTATAGGATATGTAAATGTAAATATGCAAGTTATTATGGATGATAAATTAATGATACATTGTAGGAGACTAGTTAATTTTTCTATTTTTTATTATTCGGTCATCCAACAGGGAGACGAAATTTCTTGGTAAGACAAAATGCAGAAAAATAGTTAAATGTCTCCCACAATTAATGGATGACGCAGATAGGACATAATTATAAATAAGTCAGTTTGATAATGACAGATAAATCAATTTTACAGTTTCATATAACCGATTGTTCCTAATTTAACTTTAACATAAACTTCCTAATTTAACTTTAACATAAACTTCCTAATTTAACATTAACATAAAACATAAAATGGTTCGTAATGTATATAATTCACGTGGTCAGAAACGGGGACGAGTTTCTAGTATCTGCCTCATCATATTTCGATACTCTTCATATTTAGTGTTAAAAACATCTATTGAATTCAAAAGGTAATTATAATCTGAGCATATGCGTGGGATGGGAGAGGATTTCCTATTGATTATTAGTGATATTAATATAGGGATGTCATATTAACCAACTTCAGCAATAAATATATAAACAATAAGAAAAAAAAATAAAGAAAAATAGACAAAAACAGTAGAAATAGAATGGAAAAAGTGAATATAGAGAAGTAAAGAAATAGTAATGTGTAATAACGTAATGAAACAAATACAATGAAGTAATGACTGAATGAAGTGAATGACAATATGTAATAATTAACAATAAAACAAGGACATAATAAGATACCTTTAAAAATAAATGCTATAATTATTGTAAAAGTAGTATAGTATTGTAGATTATATTATATTATAGGATATGTAAATGTAAATATGTTATTATGCATAGTAAATAAATGATAGATTGTAGAATCTATATATTAATTACGCTAAAAATGATGACGTTGTTGTTAGTGGATGATTTCTTTTGCCAGTTAAAAAAAACATTTTAGAGTACATTAAAAAGATTGATTTTTTTGAGTTTTACAGATCACTTATTTACATACATTTAGATATAATTTAATACGTACAAATGTTATATGCGTTTTTTAAAACGAATATGATATTTATTGACTAAAAATAACGAAATACCACATTTTCTTTAATCAATTTTATTTTTACTACTGGAAAGTCATATCGAAATTGAATTTTGACATATCGGCCGTTCCATTGACGTATTATAATAGGTGAAACAGTGTTTAGATACATCTTTATATTATGCACCTAGATTAATCTTAATATCGTGAATATTTATTTTGAGGTTACATCTTTACCTAAATTGTGAGGTTAAAAACACACGCGCTCTCTTATGCGTAGGGCTTACTGTTTCTAGGTTAAGTTTTTGCGTCTTTTGAAGTCCAAAATTTCAGTTAATTCATGCACATATACCACCGATTGTTAAATGTATGACTATCGGCCTTACTCTAGCTATTTATTTATATAAATAAAACATCGTTTCTAATTAATATACGGGTGTCATATTTACTAACTCAAGAAATAAATAAAATAAAAAATAAAATAATAATTGATGTAGCTGAACATTATTACCAATTCGACACCAAACTAACATGGCCCGCAAAAAATGCAATCGGCCAATTATCAAATCGTTAAAAACACCTCCCATCGGCCGGCGGCGGCGCGCCGTGTCTGTTTGGCTATTTGTCTATGTGTCTATTGCCGAAACCGTAAAGGTGTCGAGGCCGCTGCGTTGTGCAGGCCGCGGCCGTGGTGCAGCTGATCCCCGCCAGCAAATCGCTGCAAGTATCGACGTGACTGCGATTTCAATTCCGTTAATCAATCGGCCGTATTCCGAAAACAGCAATATTGAGATCTTACGATTGTTATCATAAATTGTTGTTATCAAAAATCCATGATCAATGACCAAGACCATCATCAATCCATGACCAAAAATCAATGATAGAGTAAAGAATGAAGATATTAGCTGATCTTAGCATAATTAATTATTATTATTTTTTTTTATTTATTTATCTTCATCTTGTTAAATGACTTAGGAGATGGAGCCGCTCATCTCACTAGGAAGAACCTGTGCCGAGATGAGCAGCTGAACAATATAGTGAGAACAAAAAATAATAAAGATATAAAACAAAATACTATATAACTATAAGATTAATTAATTCATTAATTTGAGTATATAAATATAAAATGTGGATAATAAGAACAGTATATATTGTATAATACAAAAGCAATAGTGAAAGTAAAGAATTATATATATATATAAAATCATATGCATGGATAGTAACAAAATGTATACATAATAGCACAGTTAAAAAGTATATTTAGGTATATACCAATTTAAGAAAATTAAATGAATATTTGTGTATATTAAATAGTGATAAGAAATGAAGTTTAATGAGCAATAAATTACGACCTGTTTTCGGCAGTTGGGTATTTGTGCAAATGCAGGTGACAATAATGTCTTCTCGAATAGTGTTGTGTAAAAAGTTAAGAGTAGGGTGTCCACACTGACTATGACAGAATGGACACCAAAGACATTTGGATATCACTTCCATCAGTCTGCATAACACCCTTAACCATTTCTTTAAAAAGTGACAGAATGTTTGCACTCTCAATATAAAGGAGCCTTGTAAAAAAAACTTCTTTGTCCAAACACTGTCTTGGCACTTATTGGCTGATACATTAAAGAAGTGGACACTCTAGTATGGTGCATTTGCTGGGTTCGTTTAGCAATAATTTTAATTTTATAGAATTTGCACAGAGTTTGAATAATGGCAAGCTGGCTGACAGTCAAGATTTTATTTTCACTGAATAAAAGTAGTGAGGAGTATAAAAGACTTTTTTTAAATTACTTTTAGTTTAAATTAATTTTAAATTATTTAAATTATAGTTATTTAAATAGTTTTAAATTAATTGAAGCAATTCTTTCCGTTTCTTCAATCTGGTGACGATAACCTCCATTGCAATAAGCATTATATTGTCGCGCGATAGTAGGATCAGAAAGAATTATACGAAAACAATGAATTTACAGCATTCTAGAAGGTTCTGAGATGTTCCGCCGTATCTGGAAACATCAAGAAAGCGACATGAACATAAATACAAAGAAACTGCGCTGCGCGAAGTCACTTGCCTGTTTCGGCGGTCCATATAAACCGTGCGGCGGCGACTCACCATCTTGCTAGCGCATACCAGCGACGGTAAATCAAGAAAGCACCTACCGTCGTGTGAGAAGTGTTACATAGTAATCAGAGCGATGCGAACTACTGAATTAGAATTTCTAGATATAGAAGATTTTCATGTGCGAACTGTGGAATTTAGTGTGAGAAAAATAACGATGAAGATGAGATCCCTTAGACATATGTGTGGAAAATCTATTTATGATAGAGTAAAGAATGAATATATTAGGAGTGAATATAAAGCTGATCTTAGGATTATTTATAGAATTAAAAAAGGGTCGCTCAGATGGTTTGGGCATGTTAAGCAAATGAGTGAGGAAAGAATGGTAAGAAAGATATATAATGCAAGTGTTGACGGCGTCAGAACGAAGACGTGGCATGACCAGATTAACCAGATACTGGAAGATGGTCCCGTTAGAAGCCTCAACAACCGTCGAGCTTCCATGCACAGATGTATTAACGTGGATGAGGCGAGAGTTGTATGTCAGAACAGAAGAATGTAGCGATCTATCGTCGTGATGGTAAGTAAAATAACGATGCTCCGATTAAATTTGCTTCCAGTGACTCTATTGAATTAATCAATAAAAACCGATAATTGTTTTTAGTGTTTCATTGGCCTCCCACATCCGCGATCCCATGACAATATATTAAAAAAAGTTTTATTAACAAAAAAAAATTATTAAACCTGACTCATTTTTGTATAACAATTAATTGTTAAATATATTAACATAAATTATGTTAAGAAAATAATATAAGTAGTTGAATCTTTGATCATTTTTTATTTTTTTATTTATTTATTTATTTTAAATTTAGTTATACATATAAATTAAGGTAGTTGCTTCACTAGACAATGTCTGTTCTGAAGCAACTACCTGTACAGTTTTTTTTTTTAAGTTTTTCTTGTGTGAAGTGAAGTGAAGTGAATCACTATTGCTGCAGAATCTAAATTAAAATTATAAATACACTTTGCTGTTGCTTTTATTATCACTGTAAGTGCCTTGAATCTAAAAATAATACACATCACTATTATTAACACACATGTACAAGAAGCAAAGAAAAACATATCATTTGAGTACATAAATATCACGATTTGTCCGTTTAGGTGTAAATTATCATTTGTGTTATGTTGTGGTTTCGATTGTACATACGATTTCTCAACAGAAAATGCATTCATATTGCAATACATAATAAAATATTTTTTACAGCGACTGCCGCCGTTTCTGAGGCCACCCGGAACACGAAAATGCAACAAAATTGTGCAATAATTAATATGCAATTGTAATATTTTTTAACCAGGAAAATGTGTTGAATTGGCTGTTCTTGATGCCATAATACATCCAAACTACGTATCGGCATCGGACATAGCAACGCGAAGAAAAATTCAATAGGCTTTTTGCCGTATTGGATAGGCTCCATTTCCAATAAAATTACAAATAATTTCAAAGAAGTCCGCTAAAACGTTTATTTATTTATTATTTATTAATTAACGCCCTATAGGACAACAGATTGGTAAAGTGTACATTAACAGAATATATAGTTTAAAGAAAAAAAAACATGTAAACATAATAATGACATAAAGTGAAAAGAAAATACTTAAAATACAGATACAAATATATAAAGTAAGAAGCAAGTATATAAACAAGCAGAAGCATAAAAAAAAACATAACATAATAGAAATTCAAAAACAAAAAAAAGTAATTATGTAGTGTAAAAAGTGAAAAGCAAAGTCATAATATAATAAAAAATATACATACAAATACAAATCAATTAAAGTCCAATTCGACAAATACTAGTAATTTTTCAATAAACCTTTTAATATATGTATGAATAATATACAGCTATTGGCAAAGACGTCCAGTTGCTCGTATGTGTTTGCTGGTCTAGGAAGTCTTTGCAGTAGGGAATTAAAGAATTAGTAAAAGATATATACTTTCTTAATACTCTTCACATTTCAGAGAAAGAATTTTGAAAGGGATAAATAGACTCAACAACGCTAAGGAAAATTCAATAATTTTTTGCCGTATTGGCCCAATCTATACTAATATTATAAAGATATAAAGTTTGTAAGTTTGAATGTAGGAGGTTATCTCCGAAACTACTCATCCAATTTTAAAAATTCTTTCACAAATATTTAGAATGGACCTTTAGGGTGGATAAACATTGTATAATATCCCGTTAAAATGAAAAGGCTTTTCGTGGAGACTAATTTTGAAACGTAAGTCACGAAAAAGCAGTGGAGCGAATGCGTTTCTTACAAACGCTGCCTTAACAGTAAGAAACATATGAATGCTTTCTGTAGAAAAGTTGTAGAGCTTTAAAAAACCTGTAAAAAATCTATGACGACATGCATCTATATGTTAAGGTTAATTCAGAAATTGATAAAACATGATTAAAAAATATATTTAATGTTAATTTTGATCTGTCGGAGGTAATTTAAGTAGATAATGTTAAATTCTTATCAAAATAAAAAAATGTGATCAGGTAAATTTTATGTAGATAAAAATTGCCTTTTGCACAACATTGTTTGGACGAGTAGTTTAGTAGAGAAGTGTCAAAGGGATACACAGATAAGGGATAAATAGAGGGCGAGAGATCGTTCTCCAATTAGATGGAAAGACCCCCGAGATGAAGATTAAGAAAAGGTGTGTTTGAATGACACATGTTTCAAGATACTTCGTATTTTATTCGGACATTTATTTTGTAACGAATCACTTCACACGCGAACGTACTTCACATAAATATTTAATGTAATATGATTACCGGCTTCCACGATGGCATTCCACCGAAATAAATTATCTTTGTCTTAAAACAAACCTGTGTACATACGCGTGCCAGCGTGTGTGTTGACCAACACTTGGGCGCGGAGCTGGTGTAGTACGCACGGAGGTACTGGTGGATTGGCCAATGTCAAGGTCCGCTCACGCAGCTGTGGCAGAGTACCACCTCACCCGCCCAGCCTGAGGTTCGGTTTTTCTGTGCAAGTTTTGCTTTGGCATTTCAGTCCATTCCACTCCACGTTGCATCATCATCGTCGCAGTTGGCTCTGCAACCCCTGGTCAAGAGCTTTCCTTCACTCATCTCGGTCTAGCGCCAGCTCTCTTGAGTTCTGAACCTCAAAGGCAGATATGTCTTTGAGGACATTGTCGCTCCATCTTAATTTTGGCCTTGCTGAGCTCCTTCGCCCGTTGGACTTGAATTCAGCAGGAACTTCGGTGCTTGTTATTCAGTCATTCTCAGCTACCAAAATATTGTAAATTTTATGAATGTTGTGAAGTTTAGCTCCTTAAACAAAGCACAGAGCTCATTTTTGTAGTGTCTGCGCCAAAGTCTATTGTCTTGAACCCACGTTCTACCAGCCTATCAAAAATGTTTATTGTAAAGAATGAAATAGAATAAGGTGATCAGGTTGGTTGTCCAGGTGAACCAATCACTGAGAGACAAGGAGAGAGATTTACATCATTCCGTCTTTAACCATTAGACCTAATGGAAGCATTCAATATTGTAAAGCAAGTTCTGCATGTAACCTCAAAAAATATACAATATACTTCAGTGTAAGTGTGGTAGGTGTGCTTGTCGAAGAATAAAATTATGATTTTAGAAATTTACTACATTTGGTGGCCTTCGTAGTCCAGTGGATATTACACTGTCTTATCATACTGAGGATTCCAGGTTCGATTCCCGGTGAGGTCACCATACATACATATACGAGATTATCTCTACTTTGGAGTGTTCTGTGTCTTTTATTGGGCTCCACGGATTGTTGTTTCTTAAAAAAATACATTTTGCTGTTTTTTTTTTATAAAAAAGTCACCAAATGTATATCTTTTTTTTTTTTTAAATATATTATATTTTGTATTTTCTATTTTACAAAAGTATTAATGAATTAAAAAAAAAAAACATGAAATCAAGTGTAAAAAATAGTTGGTATACCATATTTTAAAAATTGAAAACGTCTCTATAAAAAGGGTCTGTATGTGAAATTTTACCGGAGAAAAAAAAACGCTTAGTGAAATAAATTTCTAATACTCACTTTTCAATTACGGACATTAGTTATACGTTTTCTTTATTTATTCATGTTATTAAGCAATCCCAGTGACATCTTCGAAGTGTCGGCATTCTTCATATTTGTCACTACCAGATGAATATAGACGAATAAAGACCACTTTACCACGTTAGCCAACATTTAAAGTCGAATTATGACAAGATTGAGTTGAACTCATGAAAAATAAAATACCGCACATGGTGCATACTGTCATACAGACCATTTTAAAATAATAAAGTCACTTTATGACCTAATGTACTACATAGACCCTTTTTCTAGAGACTACAAAAAATGTTTGAATTTGAATCTACAAAAACCTAATATGTCAATATTTAAATCATTATTGCATATTTTTTTGAAAGGGGTTGAAAGGGTAAAGATATTTTTCATGTTTTATTTTAATGTAATTATAGGAAAAAAGTTTTATTTACGAAGATACGAGGCGTATTAGAGGTTGGATTCTTTCTACAAACAGTACTATCCGAGGCATAGAAAAAGTTCAACCCACTTTGATGTTTTTTTACATAATTATTTATCATGTTTACTACATGGATGTTTTCAATTAATGTGCTTGTTTGCCAATCTTTACATATATAATACTTCTGGACGTGTGTATGGCACTGAACTCCTAAACGGCTGGACCGATTTAAATGAATTTTTTTAATTTGTTCGAGTGGGTCCCTGGATGGTTTAGATTCACAACTGGACCCGGTAGGTTGCGCTGCGTCGGGTTCTAGGATTTATGCCACCCAAACGAAAAGCCAACGTTCGGGCAGGACAACGACTGTCTGTCTGTGATTTGTAAATTTGAAGCCACAGAAAATAGTCAAAACACTTGGGCATTTTATGAGTTAATTTAACGGCGACTTAGACGTTGGACTATTTCAGCCACAGACGTACTATAAATATAGACTAGTTACAAACCAAAATATCTGCTACAAAGAACTATAACACGAATAACTGTGAACATAGATGCACATCACGGGAGTTGGTTAGCTGCGCTTTAAGGTACAGATACACATGCTTATTTCTGGCATGCTCATTAGCATGCTCAAAACTAGCATGCCCTAACAACTGCACACGGTTGCTCATTATTAGCATGATTATTTTAAGCATTCTCATAAATAAGCATGCTCAAAGCTAACAATCAAACACACATGCTTATTAGTAGCATGCTCTTGTCATAGAATAGAAAGGAACTCTAGTTCAAAATTGAACCTTTGCAAACTGAAATAGAAAATTCAAGTGAACCAATAAATCAAAATATTTTTGATTTTAGTTTTTATGATTTTTATTGTAAGATTTGAATAATTCATGTCTTTTAATAAATTTTCATAAACATTATTTCTTGCTATATTATTTTTATATAGCGGTGACCAAGTGTTCCACAGACATTCGTGATTCCTATAATAAGTCACGAAAAGTAATGTTTTATCATCTCCCCAACGCGCCATATTTGTTTCATCTGTTGCGGACTGAGAAGATCGCATTGATAATCGATACTAGCCGCGAATGTCATAAGCATGCTCATAATAAGCACGCCTGTTCACACATGCTCAAAAGATATCCCTTCTCATGGTGAATGACATTAGCATGCTCATAAATCAACATGAGGTTGATTTTTGGGCATGCCACTAATGAGCATGCTTATTACTGGCAAAGTGCGTACACACATGCCATTAATAAGCTAAGGCTAAAGAAGGTCAATACTGCGCATGCTCATGTGCCACTAATAAGCTTGTGTATCAGTACGTTTAAGATAGAAAGAGAAAACATCATAGACTACCAACGTAGGAAATACAGAAATCTCCGTACTCTGAAGTCGGTTTGAATTTCTCTACAAATTATTAAAATAAAACTCACCTATGAAAGGTTATATCCTCTTCCTTCGTATGTGATGAAGCATTACAACGATTAACTCAACAAACAGACGTATTTCAAGTTGGATTTTTTAAATTGTTAAGGCAAAAAGCGCAAGAGGCAAAAAGTAAATACTGTGATTAGCTACAACTTCGTACGCATTCGTTTTCCAAAATTATGTTTTATTGTCCTTTCGTGGTTAAATGGTTATGAAAATACTTTCTATATCTTTCTGACTAAAACATTTGGTACCTAATAGAAGAGAGTAGAGACTAGATGTCTCAGATTTGTTTTTTAGTAACTGGTCTACATTTATAGTACATCTGTGATTTCAGCACATAAATATATCCAAAACAGCACTCGCATATAGCTCATTTTTAGCATTTTGTGTGTTGTCGCTTTCGGCTTAAGTATGTACGTCCGATTGTCCATCGCGGAACAGCAGTAGCCCGTGAAACCGCGCTAGCACGCACGCGCACGCGTGGACACACCCACGCCACCACGTGCTCGGGGAGTGTTACGTCATCGCATTGTTCGCCAGCCCGTTCCGTGTGGGGGACTTCTAAAACTATGTGCTCACCTGTCGGGGACCTGCGGAGATCTACCTTGCCCGTCCGCCCACGGCTCTCCGTGATTGATGCATTTTCCTTCAGACGAGACTGGTAGCGAAACAACTCAATCAATAACGATTTTAGTGTATCACTAATATTATATTAATTTTATTTATATATTTATTTGTATTCATATTTAAGACACATAGAAACAGAGTAATTACAAGAACGAGCAAAGTCCTCATGCAGCTAATGCTTACTGATATAAAAGCAAATCAAAGGCTATACATACTTTATATTTATTTATTAATTAACGCCCTTCAGGGCTTTTACAAACAATAAGGTAAAGTGTACCTTAAATAAATGAATAGTTTTAGTAATACACAGTGATTGCTCATGAAATATAAACAAGAAAATATAATAACATAAAGTGGAAAGCAAATACACAGCAGTAGCGCAATAATAAAGGATAAATGTAATATAAAGTAAAAAGCAAGTATACAGCAAAAGCAGAAGCTCAAAGAAAGCATAAAATAATAAAAAATACAACAAAATAAAATAATAATGATAATATAAAATAGAAAGCAATAGCACCCAGCACGATTTCGGTGTCGTGCATACATGACCCATTACTGTGTTGCAAAAGTGACAATTGGAAAAAATAATAAATAAGTGACGATGGTCAAAAAATGTCATGTAAATATTGACTGACAAAGTGCTGACTAGGGTCAAACGACAAGGTTAATATATTAGTCACAAAACTTTGCATCAATTGACAATTGCATACGTGACCCAATACTGTGTTGCAAAAGTGACAATTGGACAAAATAATAAATAAGTGACGATGGTCAAAAAATGTAATGTAAATATTGACTGACAAAGTGCTGACTAGGGTCAAACGTCAAGGTTAAAATATTAGTCATACAACTTTGCATCAATTGACAATTAGGTTAACGCTTAGTTGGCAATCTTGTAGCGAGTAGCTTGTTGGTCTTGTGGTTAGGACTCTCGCCTCGTGACCCAAAGGTCGTAGGTTCGAATCTCACTCCTGACAAGCAAGTTAGTCCTATTTTCATAGCACAAGCGTTTAGCTTAATTTGAAAATAGTAAGAATATTGATGTGACACGAATTTCGTGTTCGCATCTCTATTTAAAAAAAAAAATCTTGTACAGTTGCATTACTTGGGGTATATATGTACAGGGACTGGAACCAGAAGAAGGATAGTACATCATCGCGCAAACTTCAAGCCTCCACAGCAGGTTGCCCGCCGGCCTTGCTACGCTCACGTCTCGAGCGGATCTCCCGCCGCACGTGCTGTCTTCCTCTGTTATTTTACTTGTGGGAAATAAACACGGACGCGTGACCGGCAACACATCTTTCATGCCATGACTTTACCATGCCTACCCTAAACATCGATGTTTGATCTATTTTATTTAAATCAACAAAGAAACGGACCACATTTTGAGAGCAACATGGTTGGAAAATTAGGCAACGTCCTATTGGTACTTGCCAGTGGCCAAAGTGTTCACCTGTTACGACACGCGGTTGTAGGAGGTTCGGCCTAACCCAACCGTCAAGGTGTATGGCGCTGGACGAACTCCAAGCCAGGGTTTGGTTATTAATTTAAGAAGCATTATTATTACTATAGTAAAGTACTATTTACCAAATACTTTATTAACACGGATTTTGTCTCAATCAGTCAATCACTCTGAAATCTATCTAGTCTGTTGAAGATTTAAACATTGATTTTTATTAATAAAAAAAAAATTAACCCATAAAAACCAAGTTTTTATTATACTCCCTTTCTTTGTAAAATATAACAACAATTAAAGATGAATTAAAACATATAACATATCACTAAACTTATAGTAATTTAATATATTTCTAAAATGTCAGATGTTTTGAGCTTTGATAAGACACTTCATGCTTTGAAGATTAAATTCTAAAAATATTTGTCAGTCAATTTAGATTTTCGACATTCATAGTGAAGTACCTATTATGTATACCGACGGAGTAATTCAAATATAGAAAATATTCCGCGACGTTATCGGGCCGCCGTTGCTAATCAATTTTATTTCTAATGATTCCAATTTGAAAAAAACAATAAAATTTCTAAAAATCCGAAATTATACTATAATTATTATTTTTTTAACGAAAATTTGATAGATCTTTTTGATCGTCGCCACGAGTCTACTTGCCATGTTTCAGCTCGATTAGATCACGGGAAAAGGGTCAAAAATCGATCCAAAATTTTTATTGACGGCAAGCCGGCAAGCAAGCAAGCAGACGCCACGAGTTAATATAAAGGGAGTAAGAACACACTTTGTATAAAACCACTATTAATTGAATAATCAATGTTTCGAACGGGGTCAATGGCCTCTTCATCAGGATACAATACACCTATATTAAAAATTAAAATTGAATATATAGACAGAAACAAAAAATAAATAAATATAAACTAATTAAAAACTATATATTAAAGATAATAATTATTATAAAGCTGCAATTTCAGAACAAAGTTCTGTGAATTATTAACAAATTTTTTAATCAATTAGAAAAGACACAGTAAAATTAAATGAACGAAAAAATATTTTAGCTGCTACCAGGATTCGAACCAACGGACGTAAGACGATATGTGTGTTAATCAATTAAAAAGAGACCATATTTATAAGGTCGAAAAATTTACATTAATTTACCAAGTTGCCGTGGTGAAATTGGATAACGCGCCATTGTGAGTGGAGGTCCGTTGGTTCGAATCCCGGTAGCAGCTAAAATATTTTTTCTTTAATTTGATTATTCTGTTTGTCTTTTCTAATAGATGAATAAATTTGTTAATAATTAAAAACCACTATATAAACAAATTTAATAGGTAATTTGCAAAATTTGCAAATATTTGCAAAAACATTTTAATATTTATAATATTCAATTTGTTATATATTTACTAATTTCTAAAACGTCTTTATCTATTATAAAAATTTATCTAAACCTATGTTATTTGTATGTAAAATTTCTAAACCCTTGTAAATATGTATCAGTAATGTTTTTTTCCTAAATGTGATTGGAAAATTCAGAAAAGTTATTGATATTTAAACGCCATGAATGCTTTTTAATTTAAATATCAAAATTTAAAAGTTTTTATCCTTTATTAAATTGAATGTGTTGCATTCATTACAAATTAAATTTTAAAACCTGGATTTTTTGCTAAGATCATCCTTATCCTTGTTATTTTATATGTAATTCCTTTATTTTTATTAGGATGTAAAGCTGGTTTTAAAAAATGGTGCTCTGAATGCCATTATGGCCAATAAGATCCCGTCAAAGGAAGCAAGACTAGCGGTATATTGGCGTTCTAGTGGCCAACTCTGATGTATGGAAGTGAATCTTGGAATAGGAAAAAAAGAAATGAAAGTAGACTGAATGCGGTGGAAAAGCGGTCACTAAGGCGCTTGTGTGGAAAATCGTTGTTCGATAGAGTGAGAAATGAACAAATTAGAAGGAATATAATGCTGGCTCTTAGACAATAATGAAAGGAGTGCTATGATGGTTTGGTCATGTAGAACGTATGAGCGAGAAAAGGATGGTTAAGAAAATATATGAAGCGAGTATTGAAGGCAAAAGGAATAGTGGGCGATATTGGAGGATGGGTTTGTTAAAAGCCTCAACAACTCCACTCTGCTTACCCCTGCAGAGAAATGGCGTGATGGTTAGTTAGCTAAAAATTAAAATGTTATCACGGGATCGTGGTGTTGGGAGGCAAGTGAAGAACTTAAAAGCACTCTTCCTAAATTTAATCTAGATTTTTCTAGAATATTTCGCACACGAATTCATTAAATTCGTTCTAGAATCGTCGCTGTACTTTTTGTCACTCCTGAACAACTTGTCTCTCATATACTGATGAATGTTACCTTAATCGCTCAGTTTCTCGATTGTCTGAAGGTACTTTCTTGATTTACTATCGCTGGAATCGCGCACGCGCCAGCAACACTCGCCGCACGATTTCGCTTTCTATGGCGACAGCCCGCAGTCAACTCTGACACACACTTAGTACGCAGTCGATTTTGTTGTACAGGTAATGTCACTTTCTCGGTGTTTCCATAATTTACGAGAATAGCCCAGTCGATTCCAGATTCGTGTGGACCGGTCGATTCGTCTCCAATGCTTTTCAGCATCAACTATTAGATATATTAGATTGTTATTTGAAACGTTATTCAAGCTTGTCTCAATCGCTCACAAATTTGCATAGAATATAGCTAATCTGTCAGGTCTCCGGTTTCTGGGGGTCGAACTGCATTTTCATCATCTGAAAGTTGTATCTTGAGACCTTCTGCAACAGATAATCTACCTTAAAATTTAATATACGAGTAAATCTGTCCTGACAAAGATACAGTAAATGAACACCCACCGCATTTCTAAGACAGTTTCATGAGCTCCGACATCGGTCCTACTCACACGTCGCTAGGTCGCTTCGTGTAATGGGCGACGTAACCCGGAGAGGCCTGCAATAGTCCATTCACTGTACCTCCTCTACATAACACACTTTATTAAAAATTATCAAAGAAAAGGAAAGGTATAAAATAAGGGTAAAATAACAAATCTGTAGGATAACATAAAGTAAATATGGAAATAGAAAGTTAATTTAAAATATAACAATAGATAATAGTAAGTGTACAGCACTTACCACTACCAATGATCAGCAGGGCAACACTGCTCCGAGATACAATATATGTTTTGTCTATGCTTTTTCTTCTCTTGTAACATCTTGTTTCGTGTTTATTGTATTCTTAAATAAATAGGATATTAATAAATTATCTAACTGTTAATTAGCAAATATAAACAGTAAGAGAGTACATATAGAATTTTCGAATAGAAAGGAGGACAATGAGGGGACGTCAGGACAAAGGACTCACTCCCTAATAGGGAAGGACAATACAAGGATGACACTAAAAAGCGGAGTTCAAGTCCGAGCACCACGGGTCCACAGTCTACAGAGAACTCACCCACGAGGCAGTTCCCAGCGCAGAACCCACGTCCTGGTGAACTGACGGAAGAGTCCGAGATTCCTCTGGTTCTTGATGAGGTCACTGTTCCGCACGGAGCCGTGTCTCACCCCCTCTAGTCCTGCAATCATAGTCTCTCGCCCAGAGGACGTGCTCCGGCATCTGAGCCATACGAGTGCAGGTGCACTAAGATGACGCGGTGAGTCCCAGCTCATGTAATTTGCTCCGAAACTCTTCGTGTCCCTGCACTAGCTGCATCGCATGGTGATCAAGCAACGGAGGATCTGCTCTACCTTTTTCTCTCACGCTAATTCTGGAGAGGAATAAGTATGTCCACCACCCAAGAGGCGCCGTGTCCCAACTTTCTTGCCTCTTTTCCATAATCACAGTTCTTATTCTATCATATAACTGGCGGCCCTCGTAGCGCAGTAGGTATGTTCCGAGGGTTCCGTGTTCGATTCCCGGTGAGGTCACAATGTTAATCTATGCGATTTACTCAAGCCTGGGTGTTTTGTGATGTATTTCGCTTCTGTAATTGGGTATATATCTGATATCAAGGTATTGTTTTCTTTGAATTTATTAGATTGTTGATGATATGTACATTATTCTTTTTTATTAAATAAACCCGAAACCCAACACGCAGAAAGGAATGGAAAGTCGAAGTTAAACTTTGATCAATGATGATTTGCTGAAAGGAACTGGTAAGAAAGTAAACACTTCCATAACAGTTTCGGGATAGGGTGGGTCTCCGCCCCTTTCTGCTTCTCTTTTTTTTGTAATTGAGCCTCCTGGCTTGTTGAAGCGTAAAAAAGAAACAACTTCTGGTAAATGGCGTTCGAGGGACTGAAGTTCACCGCAAAAACGGTGACAGTCCCTTCCTCAGAGAGCCGTGAGCATACAGATGATAAAGATACAGTGAATGGACACCCACCACATTCCCAGGAGCGTTTTATGAGCGAAAGCTCCCATATCGGTCCTACTCATACGTCGCCAGGTTGACAATTTTTTACTCTAAAGGCCATCTCCGTGTCACGTCGTGTAAAGGGCGACTGCGACCCGGAGAGACCTGCAATAGTCCATTCACTGTACCTCCTTCACATAACACACACATAAGTGTGTTATGATAAAGATACAGTGGTATCGAAATTGGCCGACGTCAAAATAATCAACGAGGTAAATACTATGCAAAGTTCGTAATTTGCTTGAATTAGTGAAAAAAGCCGTTTGCTCACTGGTCAGTTTAATGGATGTCAAGGAGATTTTTGTTGATAAAAAAATCTTTATTAGTTTAAGTAATGCCAGTGCACCAATGACGCAATGTCGCGCCTGCCTCCAGGGACTTGCCACCAATCACACCTGATAAATCACGTGACAAGCGGGTATGTAAATGCTAAACATACAAAAAGTGCAATTTGCTATGTGTCAGAAAATTTATTTTGTTCCTAGCTAAATATTTGTATAATTAACCCTACAGTTCAAAAAATCAAAATCAAGCTGTTCTGTTAATATTATATATTTGTTAAATACACATTTATAAGTGTTTTTTTTTTGTTTACTTCTATTTAATTTATGTATAAAAATTTTGGTTGCACTGTGCCTCTCTCACTAGATATATCTGTGTTGAGACAGACAGGCATAGTTTACAATAGTGTATAGGTACAAAACATAGTATATAAATTATTTGTATTTGGTAAGTATTATCTATAAAAATAACGTAGTAAAGTGATTAAAGTAACATTATAGAAAATATATCATTTATATTAGGTTATAATGTGTTAGTGTGTTTGTGTAAGTATGCCTATTTTATCTCTCCCCTTGTTTCGGATCCACTGTTTTATTTTGTATTTTATGTTAGGGTTGTAAATTGTAGTTAGCCCGGATAGTTTTAATTTATCAAGCATGCAATTAATTAATTAATTAAGTAATTTGGGTCTAAAATAGTTATAGCTCCTTTTTCCATACGTGTTATGTAGCCTTGGAATTTGTAGATTGAGACTGTTTGACCGTGTGGTAATTATTGTTTGAGTTTGTTTAAACTGTGTATTTTTGTGTTTGTATGTGTATTTAAGGGGGGGGGGGGTAAGGTTAATTCGTACAAAAAAACGCATGTTCTTGTGAATTTTTTGTGACGACACAGTTAAAATCTCTTTATTAAAATCAATGGTCTATTAATTAATGACATTTGAAGAATATTGTGTAAAATTTTGAAGACGAAATATTAAAAAATACGGCAATGGCAGCAATTATTCGGACGTGTCTCGGAAAAAAGTAGAATTGCGGTAGATCATCTGAAATCAAAAAATCAAAGTTCATTCGTTAGATAATAGTTTTTCCCAGGTAATTCTAGGAGGGTTTTTTGAAATTTCAATTTTTCAATTTTTTGGAGCACTTTGAAATTTTGAGAAAAAATATCGACTAATTTGTTATTAAAAAATAAAAATTAATAACAAATTTGAAAAAAAGTCTCCAGCGTTACCTCGTAAATTATGTACAGAAATAGTTTTCAAAACTTCAAAAGGATCGGTGCAGTAGTTTTGAAGTTATGATGGACACCGACTTTGAAAACGCGAGATGTGGGGAAAACGCTTTAAAGTTTTGCACACTGTAAAATTCAAAATAAAATTCTACACTTATTTTATACTTACACATAATCGTCGATGCAATGTTCACAGAGCAAAGAGCTTTCATCATCAGCATCTTTTTGTCCTTGTCTACGCAAAACTCTTCCAATACAAATGGCATGTCCGGTAGTCCTCAGGTAAGTGCGTCTCTTAGCTGCCCGAGCAGGTATAGAAAATCAGTCTGGGTATCGCTCAAATGTTCATAATTTCGTCAGTTTTGCTCCGATTGACTTGAAATTTTGACACAATATTCTTGCGATGTTATACATTCATTTAAAAAATTAAAAATAAAATGCAAAAAAAAAAATTAAAAACCTTACCCCCCCCTTAAGAGTAGTATTCGCATAAATTTATTTTATATCGAATACATCGAATTTATTGAATATTTCACCTTTCCTTGTTGAAATTGAGGTTTTGAGGATTACTTTTATAGCAATTTTGTGAGTTGCAATAATTGGATTTAGTGCACTCATAGTTGCTCCTCCCCATGCAATTATGCCGTGTTCTGTAATTGATTGGCAGATTATATTACTTCTTCAAAAAGAGCATGATGATTTAGAATGATGATGTAGTATGGAAGAGTCCAAGCGGCCGTGAAGTACTTGAGAGAAGTGGCAGGGGTTACAAAATGGGATCGTATAAGAAATTCGACGATCCGAGACGATCTATTGAACCACTGCTACTCTTCATATAAAAATCGCAACTAAGGTGGCTTGGGCACGTACTAAGAATGTCTGATGACCGAATTCCCAGGAAAATACTGAGTGCGATTCCTGAGGGTAGACGTCCAGTGGGCCGCCCCAGACACAGTCGGGCGAAGCAACTCCAGAAACTGTGTGAGGAAAGGATGGGACTACAATGGACGGAAGCCGCACAATCAGCGCAAGACAGGGACGAATGGAGGTGCCTTGTCGATGCAGTGGGTTCCCGACCCGAATAGAACAAGGGGAAGAAGATGGTGATGAGATATAGTATGATTGATGTAATTAATAAAAATGTACTTTGTTTTCACCACTTACTTATATGGTTTTAGGGCCAATAGTAATTTCGTCAGTACTGTATACAACATATACTAACAAACTAAAAATCAAAACTCGAAGTATTGACACTAAAAATATTTAAAAAAATAATATATAGGAAATGAGTATTAAATGATTTTTAATTTGTTAGCATGCATTGTATCCTGATGAAGGGACGATTGACCCTGAAACATGTTGATATTTTCGATATATATATATAAGTGGTGAAGACAAAATACATTTTTATCAATTATATTTATATTACCACGGTATCGTGGTGGTGGGAAATAAATCAAACATTTGAAAACAATAAAAAATTTAAAAATTTACTTAAATCACTGGACACGAACTTAACTGGGGATCTATTATTTAATTCACAGCATCTCGCTCTCATCACGTGTCTATACAACACTATACAACACATCTCAAAAATATTCGCACGTCACTTATTTCCGAACGCCCGGAGGTACTCTCTCAATTATTGTCACATGGTCACACTGAATCACCGCTATCTTGTTGTTTATGGTCTCGCTTGTCAAAACAACTGTGTGTCCAGCACGATGCCGCTGCGTATTTATAAGACCCAACGTTCTAGATGTTTCGCGAATCCACGAGAATGTTAAAAAAATATTGATTCCTGCAAGGTTTTGATAATTTTATTTGACTTGTATCAAAGTGAGTGAATTTTTTAATATTTCATGTATCTTACTGTAGTGATAGACCTACTTAAATAATATTTGTAAATTTTAAAGAGTATTTTTTATTCACAATTGAATGACGAAGACTCCCTCGAAATTTTTGCTAATAGCTATGAGACAGTGTGCAGTTTGCAGTTGCAGTTTGCATTTTATTCCATTGGCGTGCAGAGGGTTACAACAATTACGTCAATACACTGCAAAATATTACAATATCCGTGAATGCACCACTTTGGAACACGTTTTTTCGTTTTCGCTCTATTATTAACTTACCAAGGTCCAGAGAGTCTGCGCCAGGGTTGCCGCGTTTCAGTTAACTTAATAAATAACTAGCAGAAAGCATCTCGAAAGTCTAACAACTTTTAAATTAAAATTTTAAAAATTAGAAATTACAAGAAGGTTCTAGAATAAACGATGGAAATCCCGACTAAATTCTCGAAAACTTCGGAAACCCTAGACGATATATAGATTAGACGACGCTATCGCGAAGAACAGTAAGTACGTAATTGTGACAGAATAGAAGTGAATAGTGAATAGAAGTGAAAATGTAGAAGTTTCGTGATGTTGATAATACTATATTTATTAAATATACGGTACAAAATAGTACCTTTTACATAATATTGTAAGCAGGATAACAAAAGAGAAGTAACAGTGTATAACTTAAAATTATAGTAGAAATTGATTGTATAAACAGTTGTTAGGTTTGAAATGTGATATAAATTAGAGTTACATATATAAAATTAAACAAATAGGTATAATTTTGTGAATACATTATAGATTCATGAGGGCAGGGTGTAGAGCTTATATTGAACCTTTTTTATAATGTACTAGTTGAAAATATCCGAGATAAGTGTTACCTAGCCTATGCAGTCTAGGTACAAGAGAGTTAAAAAACGAATTAGTTCTATTTAACTTAATGGAATTAAAATAATGATCAAAACTAATAAACCAGAGAAAAAAATGTTGAAATCTATCAATAAATAACGGAGAAAAAGAATATTTCAGTTAGTGTACTTTAGCGCAGAATGATTGACCGCAATCTTGGCTGTGACGTCACGCGTCTGCATAGGCGGGGCATGAGCCGCGGTGTACACCGCGTATGAGAGATGACGTCACGCGACTCCACCGGACGAAACTAAATTATTCATGCAAATTTAAAAAGTCTACACCTTTGTTAGTTTTTGAGATTTCTTCATTTTGCTTACAGGCTTTTGTTCAGTTTTTCTCAAATTTTCATTTGCATTCATTGAAAAAAATTGGATACTCCTTCATTGTGAACGCGTACGATTTACCATAAGCAAGCGACATAGCGAAATATATTAAATATTTCTTACTAACTGTAACCCGTCGAAAATGACGGTACTTTTACATGCCTGCTCTTAAGGAACAAATATTTGTATATTTTATTTAAAAAAATATTTCCGAAAAATTTTTTTTTCATAAAAATCCTTTTTTTTAGAAATAATAAATTTTACTACAAAAAAGTTACGGACGTTACACGAAGTTAAGTGGACGGATGGATGGACGGACAGACAGACAACGAATAGATTAAATATTTCGTATTCGATTATTTATGGAATAATATCAAGTGACGAGTGTGAAAATAGTCAGAATAATAATATACTACTGCTCCAGTTAAGATCGTGTTCAGTGACTTTGATGATAAAATGTCAATTAATTTCAAGTGTTTTATACAAATGTTTCCCACCGCTGCAATCTGGTGACAATATTGTCTAAAATCACAGCAGTGGGATTTAAATTAAACACTAAAACAAATTTAATACGCAAAGTCACCCCATACAAACTTTTACTAAACATTTTGACAGCCCTAATATGACGATTAAAAGGCTCGCAGAAGGCGATTATGCTAATTGA
This sequence comes from Agrypnia vestita, assembly GCA_016648135.1. Classification (NCBI taxonomy): domain Eukaryota; kingdom Metazoa; phylum Arthropoda; class Insecta; order Trichoptera; family Phryganeidae; genus Agrypnia; species Agrypnia vestita. The sequence continues at coordinate 53,515 of JADDOH010024606.1, read as the reverse complement.
ATAACACGGTGACTATTTTAAATTTCTCATACATGTGTGAATTATAATATAAATGTTTAAAATTCGCTAGGAAAAAAATTACTTAATTTTTTGAATTTCCTGTTCTCATAATTTTTTTTAATTTTCATTAAAATAAATCTTGTACATGCTTTGAGTTATTTTATCAAAGAACACTATAGTAGATTTTAGAGGACTAGACTCTCACGATTACGTTTACATAAGTAATCCCAATTATAATAATTTCGTCTAATGTCTGTCCCCGTAACTTCTTTATAGTATTTTTTACGAAAAATTAGTTTCAAATTAATCTTAATAAAAAAATAAAAAAATACTTATTTCTTTGGAACCGACGTGTAAAAGTACCGTCTTTTTTGACGGGTTACAGCTACTAATTAATCTAAATTCCGTTTATTATGGTGGGTCATGGATAAGGGAGGGCTTTTATAATAAGTATGATATTTTTCATTATTGTTTTCTCTAAATATATATATTTTTTTGATTTCTGCATCCCCATACCATAAAATAATTTCTATGTAAATTAATTATATTTTTTTCTTAGATCCTCAAGATTTCGTTATGATGGATGGAGAGAATTGTCTAGAAGTTAAGGGATATTGACAATTAACGCCAAACTTGATAATCTATATATATATATTATATATATATATATATATATTGTATGTACAATGTACAGCCTACATAACGTTAGTGATGGACATAACACATTAACTAGAGAGAGAAATTAATAAATTAGAGCCATCTGGTAGATGGACATGAGAATTATACATTTTATACCACATTTTATATACCTCATGGACAAAAAGAACATGGCATTTTTTCCTCTTAGAGTAAAGTATATATGAAGAAGTTTGTTTACATATTATGAGTGTGTACTATTATGAGTGTGTATACATTATTTAATATGTACGTGTGTACGTGCATATATGCACGAATTCAATATACATTTCAATACCAGAACTATATTGTTGATGAACCGAGATGTTGTGCCGCCTACAAGCGAGTTAGAAAATGTCGTCCTATTTTTTCTATAAAGTAAATTTATATTTCTTATTTTTATTTTTTAACAAACAACGTCAACGGGTCATTAATGACCCTAATAGATGGTCTTAGACTGACATTAGAATACAAAGTATAGACATTTTGAAAATTATATAATGAAACAATACACTTTTTACGATGAATTAATAATAAGTAATTAAAAATGAATAAATAATAAATAATGATCGAATAAATTGCAAATAAACACAATTTAAGGAATAAGATCCAGATTAATAAGTTTTATACAATATTTAATAGATTTTATGATAAATAAAAAATAAATAATTCCTCTTTGATAGAACGAATTGTAAATAATACTCAGATAAAAATAAATAGATATCGGAGATCAATAAATATAATTTCGGAATAAGTTCTTGATTAGCAAGTTTTTACGTAATACACAATACAATTTTAATAAATAAATAATATATTAATAAAACTATCTTGATGATAAATAAATTGTAAATAAACAATACATGATTTAATTTTTATGTAATATTATTTATTTTCTTATGAAATCATATTTTATTATAATGATACAATTTTGGAACAAGAATATAAGACATCATTAAATTGGGTGAAAAAACATAAAATATGTTGACTACTATCGTGAATGAATGTTGACTACCGTACTAAACAATCTCTATAACCCTAAATCTATCATTAATATAATTCAGGAGATTTCTGAACGATAAATGGACGTAATCAAAGAATAGGTGACTGGTATACAAAATGGTACCAAAATATTAAATGTAATATTAATGCAATAATAGCAGATATGACTTGCAGAGAATGCTGTAAAACTTCCACGATGCATCACAAAGGCTTGATATATCAATATCAATCAGTAAAATCAAAAGTTTAATAATATTAAAACAATCAACAAGGTGAAACCTGAATATATTGATAATGAGCTTATTGGAACAAGACACGAGCTTCAGGTGTTTAGAAATTTGCAATACAGCTACTGTATCAGGGTGTTTCAAGGATTTGGTCTGGAAGAACCAAAATATGCGTACTGAAAGCAAGGCCAAGATATACAAGATATGCGTGCGACCTATCATGATATATGCTGTAGAGACGCGGGCTAACACTGTCCGCACTAAAGGACTCCTCAGAACATCTGAAATGAAGGTGCTGAGATCCATTACATCCTCTACGTGATCGTGTCTGAAAGTAGACATGAGGAAAATCCGTAAAATAGAGGACGTAGCATGATGGAGTAGATCCAGAAGAAATTCTGGAGGGATCACGTAGCCAGGATGAACAGTGACAGACTCAGACTCGACTTTCATTTCTCTTTGGCCAGCTTCGGGCTTTTATTCCATAAATCGGTGTTGGTACAAGCACTCCAATAACGCTACCTTACCTTGATTTAAAAAAAATTTATACAGAAAAAATCAAGGCATCAAATAAAATTGGTTATCATCAAGGCAAGATAGCGACACATATTTGTGTCGTTGTCCTTAATAATAATAACACCTTCTCGTCTAGTGATTATGACTTTATTATTATTATTATTATTATTATTATTTGCACAGGGGATTTATGTCCAGGGGGGTAATTGCCCGGGGGGTATATGTCTAGGGGCTTAGTGTACTGGTTCTAGTACACTAAGCCCCTAGACATATACCCCCCGGGCAATAACCCCCCTGGACATAAACCCCCTGTGCAAATAACCCCGTATAAATAGGCAGCGTTCGTAAGAAACGCATCGCTCGATCAATTTTTCATCGACGTTAGTTGTAAAAATATGTACAACATTTAATTAAAGAAGACCACACGTTCAATAATATCACTGGAGTTAGTATTATTCATAAAAACGGAATAGGTAATAATTTAAATCATAAAATAATTAATAATCAAATAAATTTGTCTTATAGTCCGCTCTTAAATATGTTCCATCTTAATCATAATATTCCCTGTATAATCCCACACCCTACCCCCACTATTGGCACTCCGTCTTTTTACCTTTCATACTAGTATATGAGCGCATAATTTTTGTATTTTTAGACAGTTAAGATCCCTGAAGAAGTAACGGTAGTAGCGAAACCTGGTTGGATTTTTAATAAATATAAATGGTGTATAACAAAGTTATTTTTATTTATTTAATTTAATGTAAAATATGTCACCACGACAAGTCCTTTTATTTTAACGGGATAATATATATCGATTGTCCACCCTGAAAGCCCATTCTAAATATGGGTGTAGAAATTTTTGAAATCGGATGAGTAGTTTTGGAGATTATCTCCTACATCCAAACTTACAAAATGTACCTTTGTATATATTAGTACAGATTTCTTCATTGGTATTCGCTTTAAAATCAAGTATGGTTTTGTGTGAAGAATATTAATAATTTTTTATTGTTTACAGAATAGTTGAGCGTATTTTTCGAGGTGTATGTAAATTTATTTGATTGTTTATGAGGAAAAATAAATTATAAACATTTGGTTTTTTGCATGGATCTTTCTTACAGACCGATTTTATCAATATTTAACATCAATTAGGTGCACTGAAGTAATTTATGACCATGTTGTGAATTGGATCCATTTCGTGTAACTACGTCCATTAAGGCCGGCCGCACTTTGGATACGAATTATTACGTACGTATTCGTACGATTTTTTTCGTACGTATGGAGCGCGCACATTGATTGCGTCTTGCGTTGGTCGCGATCAGTTACTTTTCGCATTTCTCCAATAACGTTTGTGCCAAATGAATAATCTGTATCTTCTGGAAAACTCTATTACGGCAGACAAATGCTGGGGAGAATCGAAGTGCAACGAGAGCTCATAACATCGGAGAAATATTTAAAAGTTTTTTTGTTCGCAGTAATAATTATACTTCACCTTCGTTAAACGAAATTATTTAACTTACAGGTATTTTTTAGTTCTTTAGAGATTCTCTGCCATGATCTGCGCTGATGGTCACGCAGTTGAATCACTTTGGTCCCACAAACATTTGTGGTCATGTGTCAAATTGACAGAATTTTCAATATCCATCGTACGAAATCGCAAAAATTTCCGAACAAATCCGGATCGTGTCGGACGTCGCATCCATACGTGCGTGCACGCGCTACTAAATCGTGTACAGTGTGCGATGTTCAATACTACTTGGAAGGTCAGGAATGTACTTGCGTATTCGTACGCATACTATATATATATATATATATATATAATATATATATATATATATATATACGTATACTACTCAATTTGAAATGGAAGTGAAGTCTGGAGCTGGCAGAGAGGAACGAAAGTAGATTGAATGCAGTGGAGATGAGGTCCCTTAGACGTATATGTGATAAATCCATGTACGATAGAGTAAAGAATGAAGATATTAGGAATGAATGTAAAGCTGATCGTAGCATAATACATAGAATAAAAATAGGGTCGCTCAGGTGGTTTGGGCATGTTGAGCGAATGAATGAGGAAATAATGGTAAGAAAGATATATGACGCAAGTGTTGACGGCGCCAGAAAGAGAGAATTAACCAGATACTGGAAGATGGTCCTGTTAGAAGCCTGAACAACCGTCGAGCTTGCATGCGAAGATGCACGAATGTAGACGAAGCGAAAGTTGTATGTCGGGACAGAAGATTATGGCGCTCTATCATCTCTGCCCACCCCCACGGGGAAACGGCGTGATGGTAATTAAGTAAGTAAGTAAGTACTACTCAATTTCGTACGAAAACGCATCCAGGGTGCGGCCGGCGCAAGGCGGGAGTCCACCGCGTATGGGACATTGCGGACCGGCCGTGTTGCGCCCTGCGTGCGTCTGAATTTTCTCGGTTGTGATTGGCCAGTTTCCTCGAGCGGAGAAAATGAGAGCGAGCGGCGGCGCGGCCGGGCGGTCCAGCGGAGGCTGCTGCGGAGAGTGGGGGTGGGTGGGGGGAGGGTGGCCCGTAGTACGCGGGGTCATCGGCCCGCAATGTTTGGATAAGATGTGGATGCGCGCTCGCCGCCCGCAGATACGTGCCGGGCCCGGGATGCTGGCTAAATTACACACTCGTCGAGTGTTGAGTTATGCAAATCTCTTTTTTCCCCGCGTCTCACTCCCGTCACAATCGCGCAGCCCGCCGCCGATAGGAAAAAATGAAATGTCAACGGGCGAGGCCCGCGAAGTTGGGCTGTAAAAATTCGGCAAAGGGCGCTGAAACGGACCGCCGCATCTTCTTCTTCGTCGTTCAGCGGACGTGGCTGCTGCTTCAATTTCGAGAGTGACAGAATCTCTCGTAGACAGGCGAGGGTGTTGAACAAGGTTTAGTGTTTATCAGGCGCGCGCAGTGAGTACATTGAAGCGTGGCTTTTACGTAGACATATATGTATGCACTGTTGAGAATAAAATCATAATTTTATATTAATATGTTATATTAAAATCTGAAAAATACTTATTTACTAATTGTGAATGTATGTGCACTTACTTATTATTGAATTTTGCCGCACTAGGTAGGTACCGTATATATCTAAATACGCATTTGGTTTAGAAATGTGTTTGGTCAATTAAATGTTTTATTTATTTTCATAGATGGCGGTATTGTGCCGCCATTCATATTGTATGAAAACTTTGAATATTTAAAAATAATCACATAAATTACATAAAATTTGAGAATCTAAATCATTAAGGGTAATTATTGTTTACATTAGTGTAAAAAAATGATGTATTTATTGGATTGTTTCGAAGATATAAGCCAAAATATATCAATATTACAACATCCACGCGCTTCACACTAGCCACGTAACATATATACTAAATCAGAAGCGTTGGCCGTTGAAAGTATGCGTCTTCGCCGTGATGGTACTTGCTGCACACTGATTTGTTTATAAACTTTGATTTCTTTCCGTCGCGCGTCCCCGGCGTCGTATTTCCTGTTGCGCAATACCGTCCATTTTCACGAAATCACTGCCACAAATTGCAGGAAAGCGAGAGGAAAGATGTTACACACCAAAAACATTATGTATAGACAAAAATACAGAATTAATTAATAGATTACTTACCCATCACCTGTGATCGATTTATTTGTTTATTTTTTATTTAAATAGAAGACCAACAGCACAACAAAGAAGCATAGAAAATATTAATGTAACATAGATGGCCAATTACAGGTCTCCACATTTAGAAATATGTTAGTCATATGTAAAGAATTTTATAACAAGAAAGAATAAAAAATTTAAACAAAAGAAAAAGAGACTTAATTATTAGCAAAAAAATAGGCAAGTTAAGAGTAATACAAAAAGAATGAACAAGAGAAAAAGAGACTTAATTATTAAGTAGAAAAAAATTCTGCACTCCAAATTTTTCTTAATCTTGTGTGGCTGCACCCGAACAGATCAATATCCAATAATCTTATCAGTTTATTGAATGCATCACATACCCTCAAGATATATGAATTACGACGATAGTTGGATAGAGGTAAAATCGATGTGAAAGACTGGGTTGTATCTACGAGACCTACAGGGAACATGGAATTTTAGTCTATTTAATAGTTCAGGACAGCCAACATTGCCCGATACAATTTTTAGTAGGTACATCAAATCACCTATTTCCTGACGTTTTTATAATGGTAGGATGTGATATTTTTTGCATGAACTGTCATAATCGTCAGAAAAGCGATTGAATTTGAAGTTGAGAAAGCGAATAAATGTTTTTTGAATTTGTTCCAAGCGATTTACATAGATCATATACTGGGGATTCCATACTTGCGTTGCGTACTCATGTTTGATTCTTAAAAAAGTGCAGAAAAGTACTTTCAATGTCTTTACACACTTAAAAACTTGAGATATTCTTATGATAAAACCTAAAGCCCTGTAAGCCTTAATTATAATAGAATCGATTTGTTCATCGTATAATAATTTTCTATCATTGATCACCCCTAAATCTCTGACTGATGTAGCTGTTTCTAATTGTTCTCCTATTAGTATATAGTTAAATGATATTATATTATTTTTGCTTGTGAAAACTACACAAGAGTATTTCGAGGGATTCAAGTCAAGTTTGGAAAGTGTTTGGCATTAGAATTAGAAACGACGAAATTAGGCGCAGAACTAGAGTAGTGGATATCATGGATCGTGTAGTGAAGCTAAAATGGCGATAGGCAGGACACGTTGCAAGACAGGATACTACAAGATGGTCTCCCAGAGTTCTGAAATGGAGACCTTGGGAAAATAAAAGAGGCATCGGAAGACCTCAAAAGAGATGGACCGATGATATTGTCGCTGCGGGGGGAAAGAAATGGCTACAATTAGCCAACAACAGGGAAGAATGGAAAAATAAAGAAGAGGTCTATATCCAGTAGTGGAAAGACGAAGGTTGATGAAGAAAAAGATGAAGAAGTAAAGTTTATTTAATTTACAATAATTATCTAACCGTAGCAAATCATCTTGTAAATTAAACGAATCGAATTATTGCGACCTTATGGGCTTGTAAAATTAGACGACGGGGAATGATCGCGACACCTGATGGACCCAATCGAAGAAGCTACTCAACAACAAGTGGACACTCCTGCGCCACTTTTTGCACCAAGCCGACAGTGACCTTACCCGTGTGTCGAAACAGACCGGAGATATTGACAGCGTGTGGAGAGCGAAGCCGTGACGACATTATTAGCCGCTGACGTATCCGCTGAATGCAGATTTCTATAGGATCTTGAATGAAACTACGGAACCGGTTCTCTTCCGTGGAGGCGGAAATGTCAGACGAATGTTGCACTATCAGGCTCTAATTACAAGACGTTGGACTGGATGCTGCGGCAGGTGAAGCACGTACCCTGATTCTGAGGAGCGCTGACTTTGGAAATTAATTATTTTAGCTCTAAATTTATTGAAACGTTAAGCAGACCTCCAGGAAGACCACCAAAACGATGGAGGGATAGCTGGTCATTCACATCCTAGGAGCGGGAGTCGAGAAAGGACATGGTCCTAACACAAGCAGAAGAAGAAAAATAACTATAAGAGCAGTTTGAGATACTTGTCAAATGGGTCGTTTAGTAATATATATTTAAAAAAGTAACCCATAAAAACCAAGTTTTTACAAAACTCCCTTTCTCATTTTTGGGTTTCCTGTCTACCATAAGCGTTGGAATCTCCATACAACTTACTGATTTGTATGAAAAAACCATTAAAATTTTGAAAAATCCAAAATTATATTATAATTATTATTTTTTTTAAGGAAAATTTGAAAGATATTCTTGATCGTCGCCACGAGTCTACTTGTAAAGTTTCAGCTCAATTGGATCACGGGAAAAGGGTTAAAAATCGATACAAAAATTTTTCGTACGAGTTAAAAGAAATGAAGTAAAAAATATAGAAGTATACTATGCCATAGAAATTACTAATTTTCGACCACAGACGGCTATAGCACTATTATTACATTTAATACATATTTTACAGCACTCTATACCATTCACAGTAAATTTTGAAATTACTACAAAGGAACGGGATAATCTAGTAGATTCTGGAAACACCCCGAAACGACATTACCTATATAAGAGATGACAGGCCCGCTGCGCGGATAGTGTGCGTTGTTGTTTTGACAAGGGAGACGATTTCATAGAAACTAGCGAATTGCGAACCCACGCATTTGACAAGTGATAGATAATCGTAAAGCGAAATAGAAAAGTACCTACCTACGTATTTGTGAAATATTAAGGAGTGATAATTAGTGCGAGTAAGACATTAGTGTGAATTAGAGAAAGGTAATCCGATTAAATTCGCGTCCAGTGACTTTGTGAAATAAATAAAAGTTTTAATTATTTTTAGTGTTTCATTTGCCTCGATTTAGTGACAGTGAAGTGGGACTCACCACAGAGCCAAGGCCATTCTACGAGCAAAAGCTCCCGTATCGGCCCTACACTTTCGCCATCCAGTTTCGCTTTGTTTTAATGCTGACGAAGCAAAAGCACTCGTGCAACGCGGAAACTGCACTAACCACTTCACTGTCTTTGGGGTGCGTTATGAAAACAATCAATTCAAAGGCAATAGCAATGCATAAAAATAAAATCACAAGTAAATAACAAACTATAACCAAAAGCAGAGAAATACAAAGAAAAGAAAATAATTATGCATAAATATAAGTAAAGCAAAATAAAAGAAAATATAAAAGATACAACGAAATACATATACAGCATGAAAAATTAAAAATGTGATAAAAAATATAATAAAAATATGTATATGCATAAATATATAAATAACGGACGGTTGCATCCTGGAGACAGCCTTGAAAAAATGCAAACACATGCAACTGCAAAAAAAAAAATTAGAACATCACAAACACGCAATGGACTCGCCAGTCCGGAAAATCACTACCGGAAGGAATCAAATCTCGAAATAAAAAAGCAAAATAGGACCAGGGAAACAAATATCAAAATCAAAACCAAATTTGTCTATAGTGTGGTAGACGGAATAAAGAAAGGACTGCTGAGATGGTTTGATCATGCAGAACGCATGAGCCAGGAAAAGATGGTTAAGAAAATATATGGAGCGAGTGTTGAAGACAACAGGAAAAGAGGGCGTCCGCGAAAGACCTGGCATGATCAAATACTACAAATACTGGAGGATGGCTCTATTAAAAGCCTCAACAACCGTAGAGCTTGCATGAGAAGATCTATGAATGTAGCCGAAGCAAAAGTGGTGTGCCATGATAGAAGAATATGGCGTTTTTTCCTCTTTTCCTACCCCTGCGGGGAAATAGCTTAATGGTTAGTTAGGTAAAACAAAGATAAACTAAAGATAGAAATAAAATTTAAAAAAAAAACAGATCTACAGCTGTTTCAAACAATATAGCCGATATTTTCGACGTTTCTGTCAAATTTCAGTTATTTCTGAATTCTACTAGAATATTTGGAAGACTTCGATTATGCATTGTTTTAAGACTTCGTGACAATATTTTATTGTATAAACAGTGTTTGGTAAATGTTCTTCATTATCGCTGTGCAGTCTACAACTTATGCTTTGATAAGACCTCATATGTTTGTGTTTAAAAGCTATTTTTTCGCTATTTAATTTTTTTGTGACAAAAATGTCAAAGGATTCGATAGCATTTTTCAAATCCAAGACGTCAGTGTCGCCGGTTTTCTATATCTTATAGTTTTACTTAATTTTTGCTCTTAAATATTTTTTTTTAACACAACACTTTCGACACACTTACTTTCGCCTATCTCAAGGTTCCAGGAGCTCAACTGGGAAATTCTGCCGCATCCACTCTGTAGTGTGGACCTCGCTCTGACAGATTATCCTATTCGGTCGCTCTCCAAACAAATGCGTGACATTACGTTCAACAATGAAGATGACCTCAGAAATCGGTTCGATATCAATTTTAACTCTTAAAAGACTGTGCTAAAAAATACCTTCGGGAACGGTAGTATAACACAGTGTTACATGATTAAAAATCGATATAGTTTTTAATATGCGGTAAAAAAAAATATTTTTTCAATACAGAAAAGACTTTTTAAAGGTCCCTTTATATAATTATGTAAAGTAAACATACATATTTGCATTATTTTACTAAATTATCACAAAATCATGGCATATGGAATTTGGGTGCGCTTACGCCGACGTATCACTACCAACTAAATTCAACGACGCGGCGAATGCAGTCCGTCTTTGTCTAACACGTGTTATGCGACTCTACCGTTCTCTTTCAATATTGTTTTCTCTTTCACCGACACCCAAGCAACCGCCATCTCTGTCCTACATGAAATGTGTGGTATTGTCGTGCTCTTTCTTGCTCGATTTAACTGCGACGTGCAATAATCTGCTCTCTTTTTTAAACACTGGTCGAAAATACGAGAGTAATGAATAATGTTTTTTAATTAAAAAATCCGTACATTTGTAACAGTTTAATTTAGTTATTTTGGTGTGAAAATGTCAATTCGATGATTATAAAAAGTGTGACGTTTTAGTTTTCGTAAATAAGGTAGATATTTCATATTTTCTATGACACGTAGACCTACGTTACACCACCGACACATATGAGTTAATACCAGACCAGCCGATTTATATAGAAAAGGCTGCAAATTGCTCAAAAGATTAGATGAATGGTATGAACATGAAAGATACGATTTATTTACTAATACTTTACATCCTATTTATTTACTAATGCTTATTTTTCTTTTTAGGTTAATAATTATTGCTGTATTACTTACTCTTTCGCTTCGCACCATGTCTTTTTTACTTTATATGCCCTGTTTATTTGAATAATTCTTGCTATATACCTTATTTCTTGTTATATCTTACCTTTTATGTACCTGCGTGTGATAACTTCTATTTATATTTTTAAATCACCTTATATTTCTGTACTCGTATACTACCTGTATGATAATTTAATGTATGTATTCTTATATGGAATGTATGGGACTCCACAAACCTCCCCACATACTGGAATAAGGTTTTTTTATTTATTTATTTATTATGAACAAAATAACAAGACTTATTTGACGAGCCAATATCTAACATATTTTTAGATTGTGATTTTGCAATCATATGTTGATATAATGCAATATTTAATAGCGGTTCTAAAAAATAGATTTTTGCATTTTTTATATATTTTTTTCAAAGATATCAAATTACCCCTGCGTTATTACAAATGTTTACTTATAAGACACCTGGACGGTCTGTTTCACGTCAGAGTGAGTTATTATATGTAGGCACCCAGCCAAAGGTAATCAATACTGTTCTGTTGATATATTTAATGCTCGTAGACACAATAAACATTCAAAATAAATCTTCTCATCTTCTATTCGATAGTTTTCCTTTATATGCGATCATTCTTGTTGATCATATTCCATTTTTGATCATTTTCTCCATTAGTATGTAATGTTTACCCACTGTATTTTCTTTTACTTTTTACTACTTTATATTATATATTAATTATTGTATTTTCTTATAAGTTTTTGTATTTATATTGCTCATTTTCATTTTCGACGTCCTCAAAGATATCTCTGCCTTAGAGCTTCGAAACTGGAGAGAGCTGGCACTGGACCGAGATGAGTGGAGGAAAATTATTGAGGAGGCCAAGACCCACCAAGGGTTGTAGTGCCAAGAATGATGATGATGATGATTGCTCATTTTATTTCATTTTTTTGACATGTTACACCTGTGTATTTAGATTTTAGATATCTACGCTTCTTTGTTTTTAATATGCAGTTAAAGCCCAAATCAGAGCATGTATACCAATATATTAGTAGGGGTTCAACATGTACATCATTTTTCTACATAGTCACCACCCTTGTTGTTGTTGCTCTACCTAGTCACTGCTCTTAGTGCAGCGGTCCAGAAGCTTGCGTATTTCTCACAGAAATAAGGTTTTCGGTTGGTCTGTAAGCCACTTTTGCACCATTGCGTGTCAACACATTTTAGCTTGTGGTCTGCATTATGTTGCCTTGGTACCCATCGCGGATAGATTTTACAGAAGCCAGGCTCTTGGTGATTGGTTTGATGGGCAGAACTGTGACCAACGTTCAAAGAAGACAATAACTCACCTGGTCACTCGAATATTCGGTAGTACTATCTCTCGAGCTTGCTGAATCTTGGCGTCAGTGGTAAAGGTTGACAAGCGGCCTGCTCCCTGACTGAAAGCACTGACGCTGTTTTATAATAAAAGTCTACAATGAATTTCAGCCCCTTTCACACCCTCAAACCAAATAAATCGGATCAATGTTGCTACTACTTGGTGCAAACTAATAGCGAGATCAAGTGCAGAACAGAGACAGCCCGTGCATCTTTTAATAAGATGAAAAGTCTACTCTGTAATGACGACTTAAACAAGCTCAGACAGACGTTGATCAAATGCTATGTATGGTCAGTTCTAATTACGGTATTGAAGCATGGACGCTGAAGGTGAATACTCTAAATCGCCTAGAGGCATTCGAAATGTGGATACATCGTAAAATGTTAAAGATATCCTAGTCTGACATGACTACTAATAATGAAGTTTTACGCAGACAAAACACAGAGAGTTACTCAACACAGTAAAGCTACGTAAAATTTCAAACTTTGGTCATATAATGAGAGGAAAAAAGTACTACTTTCTTCAGTTCGTCATTCAGGGAAAGATTGAGGGTCGCAGAGGGGTCGGAAGGAGACTGCCATGTGGACCAGGACAAGAAGCGTGAAAGAGCTGTTCCGCACTGCCCTGGACAGGGAAACTTTCTCCCAGGTGATCGCCGACGTCGGGGGGACCCGATAAGGCGCATGAGGAAGATTTTTATTTATTTTTCTGCGCTATGATTATAGCATCAGTTATGATTATTGTGTTAAAATATAACGACCAAATTTTAAGCAAGACGACTTTAGTTATTGAGTAGACACATCCACAACAGAGAGGAAGAGTACCATAAAGATACTTTTATAATTTTATAGACCGAGTCAGTATGCTTCAGTGAGGTCTTAAAGATGGTTGTCTTGTAATTACAGCCTTAGTTTTAAGTACCGTTTTGTAGTTACTGCTCGCAATTGGCGGCTTGATAAGTTATCAGTTTGCATTCGCACTAAATCACGCGGGATTAATTAATGCAATGCCGCCGATGAGGTTCGTAATCTGCACACCTCCGTTGCCAGGCAACAATTGTCGTGCAACACCCATTACACGAATTAAAATAATACTGTCCCTTTATCATTATGTGTGCAAATAATTGATGTGTGGTATGAATGAAGATGTTGTGGTTCAGAAGGGTATCTCGGAACTTGGATATCTTGGACATGATCCAGAGAAGTACGAGATCTTGCATCTCATAATACGGAGGGATAATGTCGGGGCCCTGGAAGAAGGAGTGCAAGCTATTTCGGGCCGCAGTAAATAAAGTCGTGAAAGCCAACGCACGTTGAACGGATAGGGCACGAGAAGAAGAAAAAGAAGAACAGTGCAAATAATTTGAATTCCAAATAATACAATTTAATAAATAAAGTATGACTCCGAGTGCTAGACTATGTATGACTTCTACTCTAGGCAACTTGAAACAGCAGAAACGAGAATACTTAGATGGTCGCAGGAGTAAGTCTTAAAAATAAGATTAAAAGTTCACGCATTTGTGATAGCCAGTGGAGTGTCAAGGACATTAACAGAAAGCTGGACGAACGATAGCTGAGATGGTATGGGTACATAAGAGAAGACCACCAGACCATACAGTAAAGCATGCAATGTCTATGGAGCTTCATCGACAGTCATCCAAAGGAAGACCAAAGGACTTCTGAATGACTCAATTGAACAGAGGCTCCAAAATCCAACAGAAGAACGGTCTGAATGAAAGCGATACCCAGAACCGAAGAAGATACAGCCTGAAAATGAGAAGAGCCGACCCCAACACCTGGGACAGTACAAGGAATAATAATATTATAATAATAATTGGAGCATTTATATAGCACCGTTTTTGTGACTACTCACCTCAGAGGCGCTTCACACAAAAAAATATATATCACAAAATAACTTTCTGGCTTAAAAATGTATTTAATATTACTTATTCACTAGATGGCATGCAAAAATTGGAATTAATGTTTAAGCCTATAATAGTTGGGAGTGCCAGGAAGAATCAGGTGTTTTCGTGAAGTGCATACTAGAAGTGCAAAACATTAGGTTGTTTTATAACGGTCTGATTCTATATGCTTTTATATGATTGTCTAAATAATTGCATCTTTAGTTGTATTTTAAACTGTAGTAAGCTGTCTGTTTGTCTCAGTTTATTAGATAGTTTATCTTATAACTTTGGTCCAGCCAACTCGAAAGCACGGTCACCGAAATTAGAGTTGTGGACGCGATTTACTTCAACTAACCTAAGTTGTCTGTCATTTTCGGAACACGGATTGCAAAAGTCGGTTATGAATTGAGGGGCCATGTTGTGAATAGATTTGAATATTATGAGACATAACTTATATTAAATCCCACTGGAGATTTAAGCCAGTGAAGGTTTTTGAAGATGGTGTGAAATGTGCGATGACTTTGAAACGTCTTGCGGCTGCATGAAATACAGAAGATGATAAACTCATCAATAAAAATGTCTAGAAATAGTTACAAAGTAAAGCTCAAGAAATAGAGAAGATTGCGATGAGAAATGAAATTTAATTCGGTCAATTCGTTCAGTGTGGAAGGTCGCCGAAAAAAAGAAATTACAGGATTATACATGCATATATTTTTCTGTATTCAATTATATAGCATGTGTCTGTAGGGAGCGTGTGTATCTGTGCTTGAAGGTGTGCGTGTTCACAAGTGACGTAATCGTCCACAAACGGCAAGGTAATCGTCTCGATGCACAAAAAAGTGGATGTTTTACGGAGCATGGAGACAGCCATAATATCATCATTATTATTTTAAACCAGCCGAGTCCACAACAACCTCATCTAAAGGCTGCTTTGATTTCAATATAGTTTATATTTTTTATCGCATTAATATGGCTATTAATGTTTATATGTCTGAGACTAGAAATGTCATAAATACTTTTTTGGCATAAATAGCCAAATTTTTATGATGAATTATAGAAATCTGATAAAGACGAAGCTATTTATATGAGAAATGTGTAAATAAGACTCTTATACATATGATGGCCCAGGACTTAGAAACTGTATGTGAGTGATTACTCTACACCATGCAACGTTCACCAATTCCATCGTCAGAACTTTATCAAATTTAAGATCTGTATATACAAATATTCCAACTCTAGGACCCTTCTGTATATTTGATCAGACTATGCTAGGGATATCTGTAGTCTATTCTAATTGAGTAGTTAGCTATTTACAAATATTTCGCAAATGATAATGATAAGTAGAAAGTTTATAATTGGCTTAATTTACTATTTCTTATCTCTTGTATGTTAATTTTTTTATATATTTTTTTTTTTAGAGATGCGAACACGGAATACCTGTCACAACAATATTCTTACTATTTTCAAACTAAGCTAAACGCTTGTTCTATGAAAAATGACTAACTTTCTGGTCTGGAGTGAGATTCGAACCCGCGACCTTTGAATCACGAGGCGAGAATCCTAACCACAAGATCAACAAGCTACTCGATTGATTTTATCGTATAATTTAACAATGGAGTTCTATAAAATGAAAATTCACTCTTTTAAAAAAATAAAGGAATTCATTTCTGATTATATTTTTTACCAAGTGTTCGAAAATTTTAAAATAAAAAAATAATGCGGACTATGCATAACCATATCCTTAAATACATATTATGTATAAATTATACAATATATTATTAGATTATTATTATTAGATTAATTAATAGTGCAGTTTAACATTTAATTAATTGTTATTAAAAAAACTCGCATAATGAATAATGCTCAACATTTAGACAGCCTAACAAACTTATTTTAATAAATAACCCTCTTGTGCACTTAATCAGGATTGTAAAAAAATACTTGATATTTTAAACGTGTTTTCATATGTATTTTATTACATCTTAAACATTATTGTTTTTTTACATGCTTTTATTTAACGCTCTTTGTTTGTTGTGATGGATTTTTTTATTTGATTTTTCACCATCTTCCCGACTAGCTAGAGTTCTGAAACATTACATTTATGTACAGTGGATAACTATTGATATAAATTTAAAAGATAACTATCTACAAATAGTAATATTTTAAATTTATTTTCATATTATGTAGGTACTTTATAATTATTCATTTTCCATATATAACTTTTCATATATTTTGAAGGTATAAACGATTTTTGAATTTAATTTTGTTAGTATACAATTGTATTCTGATGAAGGGGCCATAGGCCCTGAAACATGTTGATATTTTTAATAAAAAAGTTTTTTTTAAAACCAAATTAATTAATCAATTAGAAAGACATACAGAAAAATCTAATCCACGAAGAAAATATTTTGGCTACTACCGGGATTCGAACCCGGGTCACCTCAAATTACCTTGTAAAACTACCGCTAGACGGACGCCAGAATTAAACAATTAATTCATTTTATTTGGACACATTTGATACAACCGATTTTAAATTCAAGAACACATTCATATTTGTGAAGTTATAAGTTTTCGTGGATTAGATTTTTTTGTATGTCTTTGTAATTGATTAATTAATTTGGTTTTAAAAAAAACTTCGCAGAACGTTGTTCTGAAAAATTACAACTTCACAAATATGAATGTGTTCTTGAATTTAATAAAAAAGTGGAGAAAAACTACGTTTATTTTATTAATTATACAAAGTTTTTAATTAATTAAGTTTAAGAAATACAAAAAAAAAACACGCGATTCAATATTATTATATTCCAGTATTAGAATTTTCCATTTGAAAATGAAACAGATTTGATCCAAAACACTATCGATAGCAGGTTTCGATGGGTTGGGAACTTCGGTACTCGTTATATTAAATCTGGTTCAATGATCCAAAATTGGAACCAATTGTGTCCTCTGATCCCTGACCCCACAGACCTCAGGGCCTGCACTAACTTGTATTTTATTTTATTATTAGTTGCATTTGCTTTTGGGACGTGTATTTTAAAATAACGCGTTGAAGATATTTTGAGACTGTTGTGTTGACATTTAGATTCAAAGCAGTCAATTATAATTTTTTATCAGTGTTAAAAACTATTCTATATCCTTGCCTTCAGTTTTCAATGAATATATCCATAACATTCTAGTATCACCTTACAGTTTTATAATGTATTTGGATTTGCATTTTAAACTAGTTATTTTTATTATATTGTCAGGGCTAAAACATTAAATCGAATAATCCCGAATAGTCCAGAACTGTCTATAACACTCCAGAACGTTCCAAACCAGCCAAGCACTATTGAGCGAATTAATGAGGAAAGAATGGTAAGAAAGATATATAATGCAAGTGTTGATGGCGCCAGAAAGAGAGGGCGACCACGGAAGACGTGGCATGACCAGATCAACCAGATACTGGAAGATGGTCCCGTTAGAAGCCTCAACAACCGGCGAGCTTGCATGCGAAGATGTATGAATATGGCGAACGAGGCGAAAGTTGTATGTCAGGACAGAAGAGTGTGGCGCTCTATACTCTCTGCCTACCCCCACGGGGAAACGGCGTGATGGTAAGTTAGTTAGTTAGTTAAAATTTGTGTGCGCTGTATATCTTTCTTCATCTTCTTCCTAGCACTGTCCCAACTCATTGCCTAGGTAGGCTGCTGGGGTCAGCTCTTCTCGTTCTCAGGCTGTGTCTTCTTCGGTTCTGGGTATCGCTTTCATCCAGGCCGTTTCTCTGCAGGATTTTGGAGCGTTGAGTCATCCAGGAGTTCTTCTTCTGGATGACTGTCGACAAAGCTCAATCGATATTGCCCGCTTTATCGTGTTGTTTTGTGGTCCCCGTCTTATTTTTCTGCATGTTGGTAAATCATATGCAAGACATAGCATTGGTGCCCCCCGTAGTTCAGTGAGCATGAAATGGCTGTTCCTGGTGAGGTCACTTTATATCTATTTGATTTTTCAAGCCTAAGTGTTCTTGTGAAAGGTTTCGCTACAGTAATAGTCGGCCTAATACTCTTTGTTGCATTAACCCTAGAATGCTACTGTTAGTCGTTCCGACTACACGGCGAACATTTGTTGCTTTCTCTTTCGATCTATTGAGTGTATAGCGTTGATTTTCCGTGTCACCGACAGGACGTCTCAAGGGGCGGTTGCGTCACGCTGGTAAATTGCTACCATTTTTGATATACAAATTAATTTGAATAATAATAATAAAAATTACAAAAGCCTTTTAGTGTTAAAAAATTCTGCGTTATTCAGTACAATTATAAATAATAATGGCGGATAATTTATACGGCACCATTTTTGTAAAAAAATTATCTAAAAGGCCATTTCATGTTATTGATTGTGTATCGTCATGTGTGCGCGTTTGTGTGTGCATATCATCGAGAAGGAAGGAAAGAATCAAATTTTTGAAGTCATCATAATTATCAGCCGTTGTCTATCTACTTCCAGATGAATGCCTCCATAATAGTCTACGATTTTCTCTGTGCATTAATATTCGATGAAAACATTCGTCTAGCGATTGACCGTCCCCGAGCGATGTGACCTGCCCAATGCCAATAATTAATTTTCATTGCTTATTTAACACCTTTTGTCTATTATTAGTGGCCTATTTGATGCGTAATTTTTTTATTGAGAATTGTGACTTTAATGTATTATATATGAAATTAAGTGAAATTTGTGGGGTACACGGAAAATACGTATGGTATTCAGTTTATATAAACATTCATGTACCTACTATATATGTGGGGTATAAAAGCAAAGGCAGCAATATTAAAAAAAAAATAATGCAGCCATCGAAGATTACAAATTTATAATGTGCTAAATGAAATGAAACATGGCATATAAATTTAAAGGAAATATGATTTTGAAGCGATAAATACGTATAATCTAAAATTCAGTCATTTTAAATTACTAATCCTCGATGAATGCATTCAAAACATATTTTAAATTTTTTGGATATTGCTGCCTTTTCTTTTATACCCCACATTTCGGGTAAATGAATCTCTAAAGCGTTTCCAAACTCTAGTTTGACCAAATTAATTAATCAATTAGAAAGACATATAGAAAAATCAAATCCACGAAAAAATATTTGGCTACTACCGGGATTCGAACCACGGATCTCCTCCTATCTGGGGCAGGCGCGTTATCCAATTACGCTATAGCGGCCTTGTTCTGAAAAAATTTCAACTTCACAATAAGAATGTGTTCTGGAATATAATCTAGTTTTGACGTTTATGTGTACTGAATGCAATACAATTGTAATTTATTTATTTAATGTATTTATTTATTTATTTTAATTTAACGATTTTTATTTTAATGCGTTTTTATTTTAACAAATTCACGTATGTTTTAGTCACAATTTCATCACATAAAGTACTCTTTTTTTTAAAAAAATAATATTCATTGTTCGAAGAATATTTTTTCTTCTGAATGAAGGTTTGAACTTTGTGGTGGTATTATTATTAAAATAAAATACAAATTACTTTGTTTTCAGCTCTTTATTAGATATACAATCAACATGTTTCTTGAACAATGTTCTCTTCATCAAGATTGTTTGTGTGCAATCCTGATGAAGAGAACATTGTTCAAGAAACATGTAGATTGTATATCTTCTAATAAAGTCGTGAAAACAAAGTGATTTGAGCTTTATTTAAAATAATATGTCACATCAATATTCGAATAATATTTTCCAATACACTTTTGAGTGGCACATTTTTCGAATCAAGTTTCTGGGAGGACGTGAACTACTTACTTACCAACTCACCATTTCCCCGTGGGGGTCAGCAGAGAGAATCGAGAGCCACACTCTTCTATCCTGTCCAACACGACCATCTTTCAGTATCTTGTTAATATGGCCTCTCCTTATGGCGCCTTCGTTCAACATGCCCAAACCATATTTTTTAATCTATATATTAATTACGCTAACCAATGTCGGCGTCTCCGGATTATTTCTGTTGCCAGTTAAAAAAACAAATGACGAAATCGTATAAAGAAGCGAGAAGTATGGATTGTTTTAAAATACATGCAGATAATATTTAATGTGCAGAAATATTATACACGTAAAATAAAAATGGTCACTTATAAAAATGAAGTACTTAATATTTATACACGTTTATTAATTTTAGATATACATACTTGTGTTTCAAAATTGTTTGTAAATTTCGTCATATCTTGTTTGGTTATGTAAACCCAGCCATAACCCAACTGTCACTGCTGTCGGTTCGGCCGTTCGTCGCCATAGACAGCTATTTACGTTTTCTCTTTAAACTATTTATCGCTTTAAAAAGCTAATTTTAGTTACAAAAATGTTATTTCATAGTGAATGAAATGAATCAAGACGCGGATTTTAGATTACGTAGCAGTACATAATTATGCATGATACTTAACTGTCATAACATGTCAGAATTTCGTGTTTCGGAAGTGATAATTTATATTTTCCAGAACATTAATAAAACGAGGACATACAGAACAACGGCATTCAGATAGATTTTTCTTTAAATTTAGTGCAAGAATATCCTAATAAATACGATTGTTGATTGATTGTTGAAATTGTTCAGAATTTGGAAAGGACCACGTTTTTAAATATGATGGCAAAGAGTGTTAATTTGACAATTGACAAAGCATGTTCAAAATATTAATTTTAAAACTTCGCTCTGACTTATTAATCGGTTAGAAATACTGAATAAATACTTTGTCTTAATTATATCTAAACTACTTGTAATTAAACGTGGAAATTTGCTAGATACAATTGGCCGCGAAGCGGCTAACGTAGGCATAGGTAAACAATTATCATATAGCAGTAAACAATCGGCGATAGCCGATTGCCTTCCTCCTAGTTTTATTAATTATGCTAAGATCAGCTATGTATACGTGCCTAATATCTTCATTATTTACTCAATCATATATGGATTTAGCACACGTACGTCTAAGAGACCGCATATCCACTGCATTAAGTAAGTATATTGTCGTTTCATTTTGTCAGGCTTTACTTTTAAACAACAGTGTCGCCCGAGCTAAGACGGCGGTGAAAATATTCTTGGGCGTGGTCGGAAAAAAATTCGTGGCTCCGCGCGGAAAAGCGTCGACGGTGAATAAAAGAAGATAGCGAAATAGGTTCCACACGTAGCCGAGCATGCTCCCTGGAACATCTCCAGCGCCGCTCGCGAGGTCGCTGCCCCCGGCTTAGAGGCAATCGGCTCATACGTGAAGCCGAAAAGCGGGCACCGACTTGCGCGCCCGAATCACAGCAGCGGCGGCGAAGAGCGGCCAGAGAGCCGACGGCAAGATGGTTCAAGTCGGCGCGTTGTCGGTTGGCATTATTTTAATGCTAAACGCGGCCTCCTCGTCAAGCCGCAGGCAGGGCAACACGCGCACAAAATGTACGCAATAATATACTTACTTACTTACCATCACGCCGTTTCCCCGTGGGGGTAGGCAGAGAGGATAGAGCGCCACACTCTTCTGTCCTGACATACAACTCTCGCCTCATCCACATTCAAACATCTTCGCGTGCAAGTTGTTGAGGCCGGTTGTTGAGGCTTCTAACGTGACCGTCTTCCAGTATCTGGTTGATCTGGTCATGCCACGTCTTCCGCGGTCGCCCTCTCTTTCTGGCGCCATCAACACTTGCATTTTATATCTTTCTTACCATCTTTCCTCATTCATTCGCTCAACATGCCCAAACCATCTGAGCGACCCTTTTTTTATTCTATTAATTATGTTTAATTCTATTAATTATGCAATAATATAACAAAGGCAATAAACACAGATAAGTAAGAACAATAAAATGAGCATAGTAAAGATACATGTATTAATACAGGTCATTGGTAGAAGACATTGAACAACGCAATAGCGTAAATATGAAAATACAAAGAAAAGAACAGTAGATTATAATGGAAAAAAATGATAAAACATAGTAAGTCAGAAACATTATGCAAAAATAAAAAGATATTGATATATGTGTGTGATGTATCAATTCCAACAAATTTAAGAGTGTATATGCATGTGCACACGTGCACGATAAGATACATAGACATATACACATACATATACATATATAACGGAGTACATGAAATCACATGCGGTGGCTGCAATATGAAATACATCGGTCAAACCGCGAGAAATCTTAAAATAAGAATAAAAGAACGTCGTCGCGGTTTTGTTAGTAATTATTTCTCAGAATTTGTTAACCACATTATTAACACTAATCACTCTTTCCTTTCCCATACACTTAAACTATTACACCCTGTTAAATATAAAGGCCAAACAATGAACAATCTCGAAAAATATGAAATACAAAAAAGTTTAACTTCTAATAAAACTCTAACCAATAACGTAATATTTCAAAATTCTTCAATGCTCCTTACTTTGTTCCCGTTAACTTAAACCCCACCCCCAGCTAACCCCCTCTCTCCAAACATAACTCTACCCACCTCTATCAGTACCTTAGATAATTAATTTTACTCTTATGCTTTAGTTTATATAATCACCCGTTGATGACAACAACTGTAGTTGTCGAAACTAGTCGTGTAACCCTAAACTCACAAGTGATATATATAATTACATATACAACATAGAGAGAGTTGTGTTAACATGTATATAAAAAATATGAAAATAAAATTAGAACCTGGGAGAAAAAAAGCATTTCATAAAGAAATAAAATCACCCGGTGCACCTGATTGACAGGGGGACAGTGAGTGATCGTCCACCCCCGCAGGGAAAAAGACAAAACAAAAACAAAAGTACAAAAGGGTTGCGGCTGAAGAAGTCGGCACCAGCCGTACTAGCGGTCCAAATCAGCGTAAAACTGGTAATCGCACGCTTGCCCCGGTCCAAAATACTGGACTTTCGCGAAGATCCCTTACAGAGTGGGAGCTAGCTACAGCCAGACTTACGTTATAGTATCAAACCTGAAATATTTTCTCTACATGTACACTATAGTAGGCTTTTTTTGTTGTTGCCATTCTATTTTTACCTCTTGCAAAACTGTATTTGTTTGTTTGTATATTTTTTTATTAAGTTGTAAAAAGAATTAATTTTTTACATCTAGTTAATTAAAGCATAAATTAACATAGAAAAATAAACATAAATATTCCGAAAATATATCAATATAAACCAACATAAATAATCATAAATAGAAACACATTTTCACATCTGGCACAAAGTAAAGAAATTTAAAAAAGAAAATAAACTTGAAACAACATAACACGATCGTACATCGAACTTACTTTTCGCATATTTTGCACTTAACCTACTAAAAGTAGTGAGACTATTTGCTTCTTTCACATTTGCTGGCAGTTCATTGAACAATTTAAGACCTTTATAGTACAAACTATTTTGTGTTCCTGCCAATTTACAGTTTAAACGCAAGGATTTCATTACAGAATATGTAAATTTCCTTAATGAATTTTCATTAATTTATAATATAATGTAAAACTACAATATTAACAATTTTACGCTTTTAAGTATTCACTTCACAATTCACTGTAGTACCTACCTATTTCTTTAGTGTTTTTTCTATATTTTTTGTCCTGTTACATTTTTCACTCTATCCGGTAGTTTGTTGAATAAATTTGGTATAACGCACAGTTTGGTCCTGTCTCCGAAACGATTGTTTGTTTTTTTATTTCTAGTTTAGTCTAGTTTCTTTCAATAAATGACTGAGAAACACATTATTTAAGTTTAAGTATTCTAGCGCGGAACGACTGTGTCTGTGCTGCCCGTGACGTCATTTGACCTAGTCGCACCACAGGCAGTAAGCGAACATGAGCCGTGTCGGCTAGGTCAAGTGACGTCACACGCTGGACCGCCCCATGAAACGAAATTATTTTTGCAACGCAACTTTAAAATCACATAACTTTTTCATTTGTAGAGATATTTTAATGACTTTTTCACGTTTTTGTTTTATGCTACCTAAATTTTTTAATTAATTGTAAAAATTGAAACTTTTTAATTTCTGCTAACTACACAATGTAGTTGAATAATAGAAATATATTTCCGATACATGGTGCTACAGTGACAAACTAGCTCTATTATAACGTGAATGGGTATATGGAAGGGTTAACCGGTCGGGTGCCGGAGCGCAGATCTGCGCTCCCTAGACACGTATGCGAATTCGGCCTATTTTACCTGCCTTTGTGGGTTTTTAAAGTATATCATCTCAAGTTTTTGAATGAATGAACGAGTTTTATTTGTTAAGTAACCTCGTTTGCCGGGCAAACCGGACAAAAATCATTCCAAATGTCGTCTTCGAACCGAGCATGAATTGTGTTATTTTTTATCTGTTAAAAAAAGTGTTAAACTTAAGTATTTTTATATTCTTTGATATATTTAGAACGAAAATATTGAAATACAATATCTTTAGTGTTATTGCTTCTATGATTTTATTCCATAAACATGTGCGTACATTTCTGACAGTAAATTTCGTTACTTATTTTCATAATATTTTCATAAACCAGAAACTGCAACTTCTTAGCGATTATTGTTGATTTTTACATGAATATAACCATCACAAAAAAGTGTCTAAAAAACAGCAATCGTGCGCGAAATTGCGTGGCATACGACCGCTTAAACTACTAAAAGGTTCCGAAAAAGATAAAATTGAGAATTTACAAAGAGATATTTAAACACTTTCCATAAAGAAGTTATAGAACTCAAAAAGTTCTATAAAAAATTACGGATTTATTTAAATATTATAGATATATATATATATACGTAATGTCGGTAGATATGTAAATTGACAGATCGCAAGATTTCGCGTGAGCTCGTTTTTCTATCATTTAATTGGTGGTTACAAAAGGTCCTCATTCAACCGGTAACTGATTCGTAGTTCATGTCATCAACAGCCAATGAATGGGGTCAATGGTGTCAACATCCTCGGCTCAACTGAGATATAAAAAGGGTGTCAACAGAATGACACCTGTCAGATTTCCACGGTAGCTATTATTGTTATTACGTTGCTTTGGACAAATAAAGGGAGTGATTCTTTGAGACCCGATGAAGTATTATTTCAATCATACCCGTAAGGCCAGGATATAACACAATCTGTGCTATTCTGAAAATAACAATATTGGGATATCAGATCTTTATCCCGACCTTGACAGGTATTTATAACATTGTATTGCCGCCAATTTCGATATTATAAGTTGGACAGGTTTGAAATGAATGAATTCAATCAATCAGAAAGCTCTAAAACGTAAACAAATGTTAAGTTATTACAAATAATGAGCTTTCTTTGATTGAATTCATTAATTTCAAACCTGTCAAACATAAAACGTCACCTTATTACACAACACATAATACGAGAGAGTGCAGAAAAAGTTTCTACGTATTTTGTCATACAAATCTGGTCAACACAATAACCTTCACAGATACGAAGATCGACTTGCCTTTTTCAAGATGCACAAACTTGAGTCCCGACGGAAAATATCCGATCTCGTTGTGCTACACAAGATTCTCAGCGGAGCTATTGATTCTTTCTCTATCTGATTAAATTTGCATGTTAAACGTCGTATAAGAAATCCGGAGTTCTTTAGAATAACTAACAGTACACTAATAATGTTGGTTACTTTTCTCCTATCACAAGGTTGTATCGCACATATAATATGTATTGTGCTGATCATCGTTCAAAAACTCACTCATACTCAAACATCCATTTTCCAAAAGATGACCTATAGATCCATTAAATCTATTATTTATTAAATACTAATCGCACTACATTCAAACACAAAATATACAATACACATAAATGTATATGTAAAATAGATTTAAATGCAAAAATACACGTTATTAGAGCGTGCCGAAGACACTTGTAATTGGGATAATGGGCATAGTCTTCATTTATAATGTTTTACTATTAGAGTATAATGTACCTAGTATCGACGGAGTCGCAATGTTATACAATAACTGTCGAGAGTTAGAAATAGCAATATTGCTTAGTTCAGAATACGGATGTATATGTTAAGGTTAGGTTATGTAATACACAAATTGATAAAATATGACTTAAAATCTACGCGTGCGAAGCCGCGCCGGCACAGCTAGTTTCCTATAAAATCTGGAATTCACTACATTCTAAATTAGTAATCCTCGGTGTCTGCGTTCGATGTTTTTTTTTATTTTTACTTTTTGGATATTGCCGCCTTTGCTCTTACATCGGTCGAGCGACCGCCTTAGGTCGTCAGCTCACGATCGAGCCTCTGGTTGTGATCGGAGCCTCGCACACATACACACGGGTACCGAGGCGAGTACGGAGTCGTGTGGTGCTTACTATGTACCGCGGGTCCGCTGATGAATTGGTGGGCATTATTCGGAGATGGGTGTGTCTAGCGATAGTGCGCTTTTCCAAATAATATTGCTCCGTACGGAAACACTCGCAGGGGTAAATTTTGCAGACTGTCTTAAACTAGACAATAGCTCAACTGTCCTGACTCAATAACCCCGATAATATCTGTCCGTAACTTTCTGTAATTTTTTTCTTTGAATTCAATTTTCAGTTTTTTTTTTATATTCATTTTTATTCACATCCTCCCCACGACACATTTTCTATATCGTTTAACAGGTCTTACCCAAATTTTCCACTCTTATTTTTAGTTTCGTCAGATACATTTTCTTAATTTATTTTCTTTACTCGAGTGATTGGTAATTTGCCGCATATTTTTAAGGTAAAAGAAAAATCCTCTAATTCGCAAAACCGGCTCGTCAATATATATTTTTTAAATGTTCTCGGGTTTTCACGGCCGTTGAGAATCTTGCGTCTAGTTTTCGGGAATATTCTGCCGTATATATGTGACCTCTCTGGCCGACGTTTCGGATCCCATTGCAGGGTCCATCATCAGGGCTGATGTGATGAGTACGTGTTGATGTGAAGGTTTAGTACTGGCTTGTAATACAGTACCAAGGTCAGGGTCTGTCCGAACACAAACTTGGAGACACCCTGATTTCGGTACGGTTGTTTTTCTGTCAGATGTACAAAGTTTTTAGATTTTTTTTAATAAATCTAGCATACAACCTCCGCAGCGGTAGGCAGAGCGAATGGAGTACCTACCACTCTCTTCTATTCAAACTAATCTCCCTAAATACATTAATTCTCGGCATGCAAGTTCGATGAGTGTTGAGGCTAATAAGACCATCTTCCAGTACCTGATTGACCTGGTCATTTCGAATCTTCCGCTGTCGCTTTTTATTTCTGGCGCCGTCAATACTTGCGTTGTTTATCTTTCATACCATTCTCGATTTACATTAATAAGAATGAAGTCTTTTGATTTTAGTGTCAAATGCATTTTACAGCATCGTTGATAACTATGTACATTTAGGCCAATTAGCGTTTAAATCATACGGTGCTTTGAAATTGTATTGTTTCATAAAATAATTGTGTAGGTTAATATATTGATAATTCACTAACACTAAAATGGTCAATGGTCAAAGTTAACCATTTAAGTGCTCTTTTAGGATTCTTTTCTACTTTTTTGTATAAAAAAAATATTTGATTTTTCGCCACTTGTCCAAAGCCTACAGGACGACCCTGCTCCATGCCTAGTGCACGCCACTGCTAGCAGCATGTTGAGGGGGCAGAATATATAAAATAAGTTATTATATAAGTCATCATGACTCATTTGCAATGATTCAGAGGTATTTCACCTCGGAAATGAATGACAAATATTGGAACAATCATACACAAATGACCTTATGTGCCTGGGTACCCAAACTTTCACAATTTCTATATATAGATGGTCCTATTACAAGACGTAACAAACTTTTTTGCAATATATGCAATATGTGTATATATATATCAAACCAGAAGATCCTTTAATACACGATTTATTGAACATAAGAGATCTTTTGTACACAAAAAACTAGATTCATCCCAATTTGTCAAACACTTAATTCAGAATAATCATAATATATCTCCAAACAATAAATCAATTCCCTTACACTTATGCAATAAAGGACTTAAACTAAATATATTACAGCAAATTAATATCTGCCATTCTCCCTTACTAAATATATTTCCCTTTACATAATTAAAAGATGTACATGATCTAGATAGGTAAACAAAAAAAAATACATTATTCTAGTTTGTCTTTTTAGCAATCACATATATCTGTTTCTATGTTGTTTTTACTCAAAAATAAAATGTCACCTGCATTTATTGTATTTTATTTGGTATTCTCCAAATTATCAATTTCGGAAAA
The DNA here is from genome assembly GCA_016648135.1 of Agrypnia vestita. Classification (NCBI taxonomy): domain Eukaryota; kingdom Metazoa; phylum Arthropoda; class Insecta; order Trichoptera; family Phryganeidae; genus Agrypnia; species Agrypnia vestita. The sequence goes on along the minus strand of JADDOH010024606.1, from coordinate 24,832 downwards.
ATCATCTATCTTACATTGTTTGTATTTATTAAATTATGCATGTTATTTCCAATTTTATGTATTTTAGAGTTAACATTTAATACCTATTCAGATGGTATATGTAATTATAAAACCATTAATTGTATTGATTGTATTATTATTCATGTGTAATTTCACTAAATAATTTTTGTGTATTAACTAACTAAAATTTTCTATGTTTATCAGTTGATAATGGCATAATCTGTCATAATGATCGTCCTGGTTTGGATAATAAAAATACTTTATTTATATTTATTCTAATATAATAAATACACAGACGAAATTTTTGCATAATCCTATTTTGAATATTTTTCCACTTAACATTCCTCCTTCTCCAGATGACCCATAATAATTAACACCTCGAACACTCCCCCCCCTCTCCTCACCAACCCTCTCACCCACCCTTCACCGTAACACATTTGCTTGGATTAACTTTTTAAAATTTTTAGTACACAATAATCCTGAAGAAGGGAACATTGTTCTCGAAACATGTAGATTGTTTAATCTAATAAAGTGGTGAAAACAAAGTGATTTGTGTTTTATTTTAATAATAATGTCACCACAAAGTTCAAGCCTTCATACAGAAGAAAAAATATTCTTCGAACAGCACATATTATAAGATATAAAATTGTAAAGTCCTAGCACGTATTATATAAAAAAAATAAAAAATATTACATAACATTCAAAAAGCGTTTCCTAGCGTGAATCGACGTACACAACACGTGACTACTGCGGTTATTTATTCTGAAAAGTTAGACAAACAGAATGCATTAAAATGCAAACATTGATTTCATTTCAACTGCAGCCAAGGATATTCAAATGCACCCAACTGACAAACGGAACATTAATGTTCGATGGACTGACATTTAAGGAACAACAAGCGAGGCACGTGGTGAAGTGGGTGTACACGATGGGATATGAAAGCCTCAAGTTTTTAGGAGGAACATCTTAGAAATGCTAAAAATCTGATTTGTGAATTACAAATGACGATCAAAGCACTAAACACATTTATTTGTTTCAAGAGAGTTGGGGCTCATGTACACTGTACGATTGGATATTATGACATTTGAGTTCGGGGGATTTTGGTACAAAAACGAGTAAGTAAAAATAACACACTAAATTTTTTATGTGTTTAATGGGACAGTATACTTATATTAATCATTGACAGATTTCGCGGGTCATTTCTTCTGCCAGACGCTTTGAAACTCTCTAAATAATTATGTTATTTTCCGTTATAGCAAGAAATCTGAATTTTATATATTTTATTACATATTACAAACCTGAAATATTTGCCTTACATGTACACTACAGTACGTTTGGATTTTATAACATTTGAGTTCGGGAGATTTTGGTAGATCTTGTGTATATTTTATTCGGGCCACTGTCTAAGGCTGGACATTCACTTCGCAAAAGCATATTTCGACGTTACTTTTTACGAAAATGTGTGTTTATATTATTCATTTATATGATAATGCATATTCTATAATGCAATTTTTTAGGGCAATAACTTAGATGGAACCTTTGTTCTAATATAAAAGTAATAAGTAATTATAAAAGTGATGACGCCGCTGCCAACGGCATTCTGTTTTATAATTACGTCATTTATTGGCACATTTCGTGCCTAGGAATTTTTATTTTTAAATAATAATAAAGGTGTTTTCAACAAAAAAATAACTTTTAATTAGTACGGCCTCAAAATACGGTAATTAATAGAATATTATGTTTAAAATCATCTCTTTATATAAAAAAAAGCATTTTAAAATCAACAAAAAACGTAAAATGTTATATTAGAACAAAGGTTCTACCTAAGTTATTGCCCTAAAAAATTGCAGTATAGAATGTGCATTCTGATATAAATGAACAATAAAAACGCACATTTTGGTAAAAAAAAAACGAAATGTGCATTTTCAGTGAACGTCCAGTTCGATATTTCCCGACACCTTAACGTTTTACTTACATTTTTTTTGTATGTGTATTAGGTACGTGTTATCTGCCAAAATTCCCTAACTCAAATGTCATAATAACCAAAAGTTTAAACCTGCAGTTGGTTGCCAAATTAATAGGGGCAGTACTAATATTTTTTGGTTTGTATGTTTGCATTGTCTCTACTTCTAAATAACTTGGATTTAATAGCTATTTCTTCATTTTTTAAAAATTTAAGTTTATTTTTACAAGGCCAGCATTTTTTGTAAAAACACGTGATCGGGAGTCGAGTTATGGAGTATTTTAATTTTAATCGCGTCAACAGGCCGTGAGGTCTAATACTGTAGCGAAGCACTTCATGAAAACACTGAAAATTAAGAAAATAATATTGACGGTTGTTGAATCTTCTGACGGGACCATCTTCCAATATCTGATTAATCTGGTCATGCCAAGTCTTCCGCGGTCGCCCTCTCTTTCTGGCGCCGTCAACACTTGTATTATATATCTTTCTTACCATTATTTCCTCATTTATTCTCTCAACATGCCCAAACCACCTGAGCGACCTTGTTTTAATTCTAGTAATTATGCTAAGATCAGCTTACGTTCATTCCTAATATCTTCTACCATAGTAATATATGAATGATACTTGATTCGAACATGTATATATAGAATAATAGGACTTTAAAAAAATTGATAATGTTGGATGTTCTTACGATGGAATTGGTAAACGTTGAATTGTGTAGAGTGATCACTTAAGCCAGCTCACACAGGTTGTAGGCCCTGAGCCATCGTATAAGAGACTTTCGTCCACTTTTCTCAAATTTAAATTAACTTCGTCTCTATAAGACTTCTATAATTTATCCTTAATTGAAAACATGTTTGTTAAAAACACCAAAAGATTAAGTATTATTGAAAATCATCATCATAAAATCAAAAAATCTAAATAAACAATTTTTGTCGTTGGACTGAAATTAAATGACGCGTTTGCATACTCCCACGTTAACCCATACTAGTAAAGTATATGTAGGTACTCTTTCGTCATATCGTAGCAGAGCTAGTGAATATTTTTGTTTCACTAGACTCGTTTGACCTGATATGATCTTAGTGTCTTACTCCCACAAAGATTCTTCTAATCATGACATATTAGTATTGGTTCCATCCTACATTACCATTTTTCTTGCAGATGAATTTTGTCCTTGAGTTTATACCCAGGAGGCATTTATGTACAAACATAACTTATTTTTAGAAGCCTTGGTAGGTCATGGTCAAGTTTGTTTTATATTGTTATTAAAACACATGTTTATGTTTGTAGTACACAGGGTTATTTGGAAAACATTAATAACCTCGCAGGACTATATTCCTGCCTTGATCATGAGTCGAAAGTGTTCAAGCAGCCATGGCCTGGAGTTATGCAGTATCAATGTTGGCATTTTTTTCAATATTTCTGATTTATTTTTTACAAAACGTTAAACTATCAGTACAGTAACTTGTATCGAGTACGAAAAATTCATGCATTTCAAAACGGGTTATATAAAATGATAAAAACCCTGCTGAAATTCCAATTGGAAGTTTTTTATTATTTCATTTGACTTTAGTATTAAAGGGAATGAATTTTTCATATTCGATATAAGTTACTGTAATAATAGTCCAACTTAGATGTCGCATATCTCCATAACTATTGATAATTAGGTCATGGTTGCTTGACCATTTTCCACTATTATAGCAGGAATATAGTCCTGCAAGGTTATTATTGTTTTCCAAATAGCCCTGTATAGAAAATATGGCTAGTGACTCAAAGGTCTAGGATTTGATCATATGGTGTACTTTAATGATTTACAACTAGAAATTAAATAATCAATGTCGACATTTATGATTTTTTACTTACATATACAAACCATCTTGATTTTTCAAAAAAAAATCTCTAACATGGAAACATGATTTACAGGACGTCTCGTAGCCAGAGGCAAAATCTTCGAGGGAGTCTTCTTCGTTCAATTTTGAATATTAACTACTTTGGTGAAATTTCGGAAGTTGTGGAGATAAGTGACATTGAAGTTTTCATTTTTTTTTCAAATCGAATATTTAAAGTAATTCATATCGATCGCTTTGATACAAAATGATTAAAATTTTCCAAAAAAATCTTGTTCGAATTTCTAAATGGTACATTTTTCAAATTTCTTCACAACGATACACCATTTATATTTAGGTATATAATGTATGTGATTTTATTTGTTTAATGAATTTTTGGTATTCGATATTAGTTAATCTAATTTTTTACAGAATTCAGTAATAATGAATAAAAAATGCAAACTTTGATGTCGCTTATCTCCATAACGATCCATATTAGGACATTGATGATACAATATTTTCGACTCACAATTTAGGTAGGAACTGAGGTATGGCTCAATAATAATATCGAGTATATAGAGCACAACAGTGATTCCAAAACTAACATTTTAAGAGCAACACTTTTTATGTTTGCAATACTTACCATAAAATCATCAATATGAAATGTAAATTTTAGAAACATGTCTTATCTTTCTTTTTTAAATAGAGAAGCACACAGTCATATCAATATTGTAACTATTTTGATTGACTCGACTAAATGTTTCTGCTACGAAAACAGGACTATCTTGGTTGTGTTCAGGAACAAGGTTCGAACACCCGACCACTGGCAGTGCTTACCACTATAACAAGTATGTCAAATTATCTATATTGTATGTTTTTTTTAAATTTTTCTTCGTTGGTATTTTTTGTAATTTATATTGCAACAGTGTACTTCCTACAGAAATAAAATTATATTATTAGATATTTTGGATTGTAAAAAATTAATTTAGTCAATTTGTGGATATATCAACCTGGTGCAGTTAGTCGATATTACATCGTACTGCGTGAAATTAGTGTAATATTTGTTAAAAAAATTATTCCATGTAAGTGTATATTATGCATGTAAAAATAACACAGTAATAATTAAGGTATATGAGTGAAAAGATTAAGTATTTTTTAATAATTTTATATTTCATAAATAATATCGATTAGACATAAAGAATCAGTATTTTCGACACATAATAATAATAAAAAAAACATCTTAAATCTAAATTAACTTAATATAAAATTTCGAGTAAATAAATAATTCATCAAATGTTTACGATTAATACTTCTAGATCTGGTAACCAAAAATTTGATTGAATTTCCACATAATAATGTTATGTATGTACATGAGATTGAACACATGAGTATAAAAATTACTAAAAGTAATTAATAAAACCTACATTAGAATTAGTCATACATATCTGATACAACAGTTCTTTCTCGCCTTTCGTCGATACATTAACATTAATTAACAAACAGATCGATACAAGAAATCAAAACAGAAGATCAATAAGTAATACATAATGAGGAAAGAGTAAAATATGGCAAATTACAATACCTATTTTTTTTGTCAAAAATTTCGATATTCGGTACACCGAACGTATTTTTTAAAACAACATTCGAAACGCAAGCGCCGGAATACGTTTGATCGCGTCGTAAAAAGTGACATAATCGTAAAAAATGCATTTTAAATCTTAACAATTACCAAGGTGGTTTTGAGCAGTTCTTTTCGAATAAATACATAACACTAAAACAATCGAAGGTGTCCGAGGAATAAAGACGAGACTGGACGTAGATGTTAGGCGAACGTCGCGGCGGAGCGATACTTTCAATGTTCCAAGTTCAAAGACAGGAGATAGGGTTCATTAACATCGAGAAAAAATCACAGAATCGATCGAGAGTGAGTTACCGAACGCATACAACTCGCGTCGATTATAATAATAATCAATAATAATGATAATAAAGCAACTAGACGATAGTTCGTTCCTGAGAGAGTTTAGCGGTTTAGCTTGCAAGAGTAATGACAGGGTTCAACAACATTTGTAAAGGCCCACAATACCTCGTGACCGGGACGCGCCGCAGCCGAATTAGCGAAGTGTACCTGCGGCGGCTCAGCTCGCGGGGCCAGCTGGGCCGAGCTGACCCCCCGACCTTGGGAGCCATCTCCTCTTCCGGCAGGACGACGTCTCGCTGCTGCCGCGCATCGTCAGGGATTTGATCCTAGTCGCGCAGTACATCTTCCCTCCCGCTCCCGTCCTCGTCTCCTAGTAGACCTCCGTCGGGTCCAGCTCCGGAGGTGCCATTTTTGGTTTCGTTTTGTGGTAGCTCTTCGGCGCGACTTCTCCTCTCTTCTTGTTCTCTTCTCTTCGATCGGCGGCACGCTCCTAGTACAGCCCGGTGGGGTCCAGCGATTTGGCACTCATTTTGTAGCGAATTCGTTAAAAATACAAATCAAACTGTCCGCGATCAGTACAGCCCCGTGGGGTCCAAGGTTTTCACGTCCATGATTTTCAACAATCGCGTCAGGTTATTCAGTAGAGACCTGTGGGGTCCAGAGATCGGATGTCAGACATTTCGGCAGGAAAATTCTTTCCGCGTAATACTCGCTTCAATACAATCCTGTCGGATCCAGCGATTTGATGTCCATGATGAAAAAATAATCAGTCTTGCGTCGATATATTATAATACTCTCTAAGTGCGGCGAAATCAGTAAAGTCCCGTGGGGTCTAGGACCTTGATGTCCATGGCGAAGTGTTTCGGTTAAATTTTGATATAAATACTACAAAATCGTTCTCAGTACAGTCCGGTCGGATCCAAGCCTTTGAATTCATCCATATCGGTTAAGATTTGCGCGGATCTGGATATCTTCGTCTCGGTTCAGTACAGACCTGTGGGGTCCAGGGTTTTGATATCCATCGCGAGGTCACAGATTAAAGATTTGACACTGAGGAGCAACGCACTTGGTTTCACTCTGTACGCGGCAGCGAGATAATGAAACGATCGAGGAAGCGAAACTTGCGGAGTATTTCGGAGATCGACACTCGGTAGAGGCGCGCGGAGACACGGAGCCGCGCTGACTGCCCGCGGTGGAATGGCTGCGACGGAGCGGCGCGCCGGCTTTTATGCACTCGCCGCAGCGGCCGGCGCAACTTTAGCGCCCTTATCGGCGCGGCGTTCCATATTCGAAATTTTATTCGTCTATCCGAAAAGTCCTCTGACAGGGCAACGACAATCGTATTTTAAAAAAGTGAATGCACCAGAATTGAAGAAATGAGAAAAGCGCTTAATGGTTGGAAATTAAAAAAATACTTATTTATAACGTTCTCATATTTATACACAAAATTACTGCAAATTGTGATGTACCTACATATAACACCAGAAATAGGAATAGAATAAGATTACCATGTAAGAAAAAAGTGTATACACAGAATTGTCTAATGTACAGAGGTATAAAAATATACGATGAGATGCCAGAAATCATGAACAATATAAAATAAGATGAATATATTTAAAAATAAATGCTATAATTACTGTAAAAATAGTATATATAGAATTGTTGAGCATAAGATTTATTATTAATTATAGATTGTACCATAGATTAGATTAGATGTAAATGTAAGTATTTAAGTTATTATGGATAGTATATTAGTAATAGATATAAGAATGTAAAATGTTAAGTACTAGTTAATATACAATGTAATATTAACTTACTTAAGAAATAAATAAAATAAAAATTTAAAAAAAGATTTTAGATGATTTTATGACGAATATTTCGCGTTTTTTTTTGGATTTGTTAATTTTTATGTATTTGCAAAATTTAGATGATTACAAGAAAAGCATATGAAAAAAATATTTTTTTGACATGTCACCACATTAAGTTGATACTTATGATGATTTCGTCCCTTCAAATATAAAACTCAGTAGGTAAGTGACATTGGAGTAGTTTTAAGATAATGTAATAATATTTAAAACTCGATACCACTAAATAACTTTACTATAAGTAGTTACGGAATATTCACTTACTGATTTTTACATGGAATAATATAGATGTAAAAATATGAATTTTTGTATTAATAACTCATTTTGGCCAATATTGCAATCAAAGGGACGATTTAGTCTAATACATATAAAAAAAAATCTCGTCTTATATCACTCAATGATAATTTCACTGTTAAAATATTCAATTAATCCTTGTTATGTATATGTAATTAATTATATTATATTATATTGTTAATTGTTTTAATTCTTGAGTTTTTCATTAAGTTTTTCATATGTAAGTTCACTATGTTATATCATATTGCAAAAGTTATAAAACCGTTTAAATAAATATAGAAATATGAAAAATGCTTCAGGTTAAAAAAAATTCGAAAAAATAACATATTTTCAAAAAATATGTATTAATTATTATCGTACATTTTCCAAATTTGCATACTCAAAAAGTTATCTTTGACTGATTTCAGTTTAATTCTATGCATGCATGTCAATTTAATAAATTGTATTTAAACATACAACATTTATTAATATTTGTGTATATGCACAGCATATTTTATTGCAAGTATTGCGTATTTAAAGTGTTCGGAACAAAAATGTATTTTTGACATATCACCGCATTTGGTCGATATTATTGTTAAGTATTTTGTAAATAATAAAAATAAAATCTTGTCTCATATATATAAAACTAAAGAAAATTACAAGAGTTTTCGATGAAATTGGTTAGTACTATACATACTTGTAAATGTAAGTACCATTTTTTATATTCGTATATTCAAAAGGTTGACCGATTTCAGACTGATTCTGTTTATCTGTTTATTGTATGCATCTCAATTTAAGAAAATATAGTTACGTATGCCTGCTACATTTATTATTTTTTGTTTATGTGTACAATTGGAATTTACTAGAATTGTAAATTTAAAAAGATTTAAAAAAAAATAGTTTTCAAAAATGGTTTAGTAAAGTTTGATAATCGCCATACTTCTTGGATGTTATAATTGAGTCTTATATCTACATATAAAAATTTAATTTAATCTCTTAGATACAAAAGAAAATAACTTTCTTAAAACATTTAAAAAAAAGTTTGTTTACGTTCCATGTCAGTTTCAGAAGTTTTCTTTAAGATAATAATAATAAGATTATTTATTACTAGTTGCTAACCGTCAAAAATGACGGAATATTGTTTCGCGTCTTTACTAAGCCCTGCATATATTAGTAGCAACATGCGTTGAGCGGCCGATTCGGGTTCGCTGGCCCGGGGTTCAAGCCCCATCTCCTGCCGTTTAATTTCCTTTTTTAGCCGTGAATTCTAACGAAATTATGGTCGTTACACTAAGTTACGGGGACAGACAGACGGACGGACGAACAAACAACGAAATTATTATGTTTGATTAGTAGATTCGAATGGATAAATAAAATATATTTATAAAATTTCGTTCTTATGTAATTAAAAGGTGTTCTTTGAAAAAATTGAGATTATATTTTGGATATAGCTCAACCAATCATTATTATTTTTATTACAAGGCATGTTTTTTTTTCAATAACGTCTGCGCCACCTGAATACCTGTACTAAATAAATATGTATATTTATTTTACCTCTTACTTACTGATAAGCAACTTTTAGTAATACTGAACAGGCAAAATTAAAAAAATATCACTCTCACTCCACCCTAATGTGCATTATAATAATTTTAAAATAGAAAGCAAGAAATTCCAGGAAATGTGAGTAAATAAAAATAATTCCAGCATATTCCATGGATTCATGGTGACATCTTTGTTGACACTGTCCACGGCAATTAGGGCCACGTGATGTTATAATGCACAGGTAAATGAATTTTACTATTAATATTTTAGAAATTCTAATTACCACTTCTAAGTACAAATTCTAAATACATACCTCCTTGCATATTGTGACTATTAACAACATTGTTATTGTAAACGTTTTATAACTCTCAAAATCAAGATAATGGATTGTAGGGAATAAAGTTAAAATATTTTCTTCTTCTTCTTCTTCTTCTACTTTTTGTACTGCGGCCCGGAATAGCTCTACAGCAGACTAGCCAAGCCACTGTCTCAGGTTTTTCAACCGTGACGGTCTCCTTCTTCCTCAGCCTCAACTTCTGGCAATCGTTCCGTGCATTATGAGGTGCAAGATCCCTACTTCTCTGAATGCCTCATAACGTGTTCGAAAATTCTTGGATTAACGGATTTCAATGCAGTATTTTAAAAGGAAATTCGAAAGGATTGTCAATTTTATTTGTATACATACAAATATGCAGTCGTAGTACCCATACTAGCATTTGAAAGTGAAGCCTGGAACTGGCAAAAAAGGAACAAAAGCGCGCCTAGATTACTCAGTCGAATAAAGACTGAATATATTAAAATGTAGAGCTGGCGTAATGAACATTATCTCAAAAGATTGTGCCCGCGCTATATATATTTTTTTGTATTATATTGGCAAGAGAAGTATCAGCAGAAGTGTTTGGAAAATACACATTTAGTGCCAAAAGTTATTTAAAAAATAAATAACTTATTTAATATCTGCAAAATTACTTTATGGTAACATTATTTTTATAATTGATATAAATTAACTTTGTTTAAACCCCTTATTTATTGAAAAAAATCAACATGTTTCGAAGCCAATGGCTTCTTCGTCAGGATAACAAAAATAATAAAAATTTAAACAAAGTTAATTTATATAAATTATAATTATGTTACAATAAATAAATTTGTTACATTTGAAGAATACATTATTTAAATATTTAAAAATAACACAAAGTGAATTCTTGTTAATTATATAAGTAACTTAATGTATATTATTAATAAATTTGGCGTTAACATTGTAGAAATTATTCGTGATCTTTAAAATGAATACAAAACATTAACTGTGTTATTTCTACTTGGGTTCAATTACATTTTATATTTTCGAGAATATAAGAATCTCTCATCGACAAGTATAAATGTGACTTTCGTGTATAGGTAGAAAAATCTTCGTACCTCCTATGTACAAATCATGTAAAAGATTAATAAAAAAAAAAAAAAAAAAAAAAAAAAATTATTATATATATATATATATATATGTAAATATATATATATATATATATATATATATATTGATTAAGTAGTAAAGTGTCTTTTGATCCAGCTTATGTATATATAAGTATGTATGGGTAAATGAATGTGTAATTCTTTAATCTTCATGATCCTTCTTAGATATATTGGAATTATTTTTCATTAAAAATTCGGCAAATGGTTTCATTCAGTAAATCTGAAAGCATTCCTGGAATCTTTGCCGAAAATACCATCCATCTAGATAACAATGTTTGTCCACCGCAAAGTTAATTTGTCTTTTAAAAACCTTTCACGAAAATTCCCGAAAATACCCCCCCGCCTCTGTCTTTGTCCGCGACCCGCCATCGCCATCCCCAAGGGGTTAAGGTCATAAATATTTAGAAAATTACCCGACAAAGCGCTTCTGTCTCGGCCGCCAATACTATTAAGTATTTTAGGATTCTTTTAATTCCGACACCGACTTGTACAGTCCAGCAAATGACACGGTAATTGAAACTCTAAAGCTTGCTTGCTAATGGTAAAATACAAAAAACACGGACATTGAATTAGCCAAGTTGCAAGAAAACCATTAACACTACACAGGTAAATAAATCTCAAAACAGCATCAATCCGACTAGAAGGCAATCGCTAGTCATTTGCAACGTATTATTTTTCTCCAAAAACTTCGAGGGGTCTTCTTCATCCAATTTTAAATATAAAATATTCGTCACGCATAGGTGAAATTTCAAACAGTTGAGGATCTCCTCATGTTCGTGTACTTTTTATGTCTTATCTAGGCGAGATAAAAACTTGCATTTTTTTTAAATTTTCTAACTTATTTTTCGTTATACGAAAGTAGTTTACGTTATCATGAAAGTAGTTTATATCCATTATGTATAAATTCGATTGCAAAACGTTTTTGTGACTATTTTAATTCAAATTCCTTCTGTAAATATGTTTTGATTTATTCTCTATGTGATGTGAATTTGTAATTTAGTGCATTTCATAAGTGTTACACACTTATTGTACACTTATTTTTAACCAAAATTCAAAAACAGTACAGGTAGATGCTTTAGATCAGACTAGTCTAGTTAAGCAACTACCTTTACCTTTTTCTATGTAATAAATAATTTAGAATAAATAAAATAAATAAAAATATCCATTGTCAAAAAGTTAAAAATCGCTTTGATACAAGACAAATAAAATGATTAGAACATTGCAAAAAATATGGTTCAAATTTAATACGCAATAAGAAATAGTGTTGGAAAAAACAATCTTGCAAATGGATACTAATGTTTACTGTATGTTTACGCTTCTTGTTACACTAACTAACTAACCGTCATGCCGTTTCGGCACAGGGTTGGGCAGAGAGGATAGAACACACATTCTTATATCTTGGCACACGACTTTTGCTTCGGCTACATTCATACATTTTCTCATGCATACGGTTTTTCAGGCTTTTAACAGGGCCATCCTCCAATATATGTAGTATCTGATCGTGCCATATCTTTCGCGGACGCTCTCTATTCCGCTGCATTCAACACTCGCCTCATATATTTTCCTAACCATCCTTTCATCGCCCATACGTACCCATCTCAGTGATCCTTTCTTTATGTATCTATCATGTTGCTCTATTTCCAAATATGAGTTACAAAGGTTATTGGATAAACTATTTCCTATTTTTTTTTATTTTAGCGTAGTTATTAATTATTATTATCAAATTATTAAGATTTTTACAAACAATAATACTCTTTCAGATAAATATTTAATTTCGCTAGTATTTTCTAAAATATACGTTTACGTAAAACTCATATATTATGTTTCGATGTATTAACTGTCTAAAAGATAAATTTATCTTTTCACACGAAGCAAACACATTGCCGTTAGACATAATATCTTTAAATAAAATACCACATTGTTTGACACCACTTTATTGAAACAACTAGTTTCAGACCATCAGGGTTGAATATTACTGTAATATTCCTAGTATTATTTAACCCTGGGCCCTGCTATGATCTGAAACTTGTTGGTAAACTTATCGATTTAACATGTTAAATTGCCGAAAAATGATTCTTCGTGTTTATATGTAACCAGATTACATAAATAAACTCTCTAAAAGTTTGTAAAATTGATAATGTGACGAACCTTTGCTACACACTTTGCAATTCATCTCTTGGGAAAGGGACCAAAACCTGGAGAACTCTTTCTTTGAAATGCCTCACTTTTACAGTTTTACAGAAGTATTTTTTTCAATAGAAATTTACGGTAAACAAAACGGTTTCGGGAGGAGAAAATCAGCCATAAATAACGGAGTTAAAGGACAATAAAACCAAGAGCAAGGCAACCCTTCAGGACGAGGTGTCTCGACATAATCCGAATGACGATTTAACAACCCCTAAGTGATTTGGGGGATGCCGTTAATAATACACGGCCAGTTGCTACTTGTCGAGGCTTTCAAATGTCCTGTTTTATGAATGATGTTCAAATTTTTTATTTTTACGAAAGTGTTTAAAAGGTGTTTCATATTTTTTCGGTTTCATTTTTCATTTAACAGTGTTGAGGAATCGGCGTTTATTATATACTTAAACACATAATAAGAATGAACAGATATTAATTGTATTTTTTCGCTTCTTATTACGTTAGGTATTGATATACCTGTTTTTTAATAAAATTCTTTGCTTTAACCCATATTTCCGTTACGTAGGTTTAATTTTAGCGCTTTGATTTGTATTTTTTTTATTGAGAAGTGGTGGGTTATTACGTAATATTTTGTTCTACATATATTTTAATAATTGTTTCAAATTGCTATCTATTTTTTTTTATTGTAAAAATGTGAAGCTAAGTAAATTTGTTTTTTTTTGCACAAAAGTTGGTTTGAATTTTGGTACTATTAAATTTCTGCTTTCTTGCTCTCTAGTATGTTTTGAACTTTAAACAAACGTTTTATTGTTGTGTTGGTATATTAAATATGACTTTGGTGAGCAGTTTCTTTCATATTTTAATCTTTAAATCGTCTTAATGGTTTCTCCTTGAAACATTTTCGGTTCTTAGTCAACTTCGTTCTATTCTTAACATTCTTAGTCTGGGAATTATATAATATCTCTCTGACTGCCCATTCATCACCCATATATGAACACATCGTACTTTCAATTAATATACTAATGTTATATTGATTTAATAAAATATTTTTATTTTCGACTAAATTCACGACTATATTATACACAAGTCATACAACGTGCGTAAAATTAATCATTTTTTATTTTATCGTAAAGCTTACCAATAAATAAATGTGGAAAAACGTCTGACTGTGAAATTGTCAGCTCTGCGGGCTAGTGGAAGGAAACACCACCCTTTAAGTTAAGTAAATAAATCAGGATCCTTGGGAAAGTAAACAAAGCAGACAGGAGCCAGCAGTACTAATTATGGAAAAGTATTTTTATGACACGGTAGAAAGAAAGTCATATTTTAAGGGTTTTGAAAGTTATGGGGTTGTAAAAAGGGTTGTTTCACTACTTCTCTGGGTGAATCTTAAAGGCAAACGATGGGAGAAAAGTATTTTTTTTGTATTAAAATTAATTTGCGAAACTCTTACTGATCTGTGATCAAAATGATCAATTTCTCCATTTCTCCCAAATCTGCACCTTACTTCACCAGTCGTCTACCTCGACCAGATGCGTATCCAAACTTCAAATGTTTATTTTTAATTATTAATTAATTTACATTAAATAATAAATATTTTTACTGAATTATTCTAAATTATTATAAGCGGATTTTGTAAGAATTCCACCCCAAGGGCTATGAAATAAACCCGCGGCAAAAAAATTTGAAAAATCAATATTTAAACTTTGATATCTCATATTATTGATGGATTTGACGTTGATATTTTAGAGATTATTCATTTTTATCTTCTTTTCTTTTTTCTTTTAGTAGATCTGTTGATCTGTGGTACAGAAAAGTACGCCTCCTGGGATGACGAGGTCCAGCTATCCCTCCATCTTTTCGGTGGTCTTCCCGGTAGGAGTCGTCGTCCAGAGGGAATTTCATTCGCTGCTGTATGCTTTATTCATGTATAGATTATTCACGATGGTGATTAGTTTTTTGAAAAATGTAAACAATGTCACCTCTGCGTGAGTTTAAAAATATTTTTATACTTTACTTATTGAGTTTCGAGAGTTAAAGAATCATTTATTATAGTATGAAACCGACTACTTTCAAATATAGAATTTTGCATGGATCAGGGATCCCTGGCAAAATGTCACTGGCGTAAAGATGGTTGTATCGGGAATATTGAGAGAAAAGAAGAAGAGTAAGTGAAAGTTATACTGCTGAACAAGTTAATAACCCTTTTTTTTCAACTTTCAAGATTATTCATTTTATTGCCTGGGTGACGGGGTGAAGAAGTTCAATGGTTCTTCTTATAGTGTCATCTATTAAAATCATTTTTCGTGGCATACTACCCCAGAAAACTCAACTCAGAAGGCAGGGCATCGTCACTCGAACATTTTGATTCGACAATTAGTATTGTGGACTAGCTTTGTTACACCTTTGTACAAGAGCTGTTTTATATCCCAGAACTGCCTATTATCATACAAATTATAGCAATTTTAAATTGAAGTAGGTACTCATAGTGCATGTTTAACCAAATTTCATTGATTAATTGACTATTTTCATCTTTTGGGATGGTCATTTTTACATTTTTGTACCGTCTAATGGATACTTGTGTGCAGAATACCGAAAAATTCAATGAGCTGTTTTTGATGAATTTAAATCTAGTCAGTGGCCAATCTAAATGTCAGAGTTGTGTAATCCATACAATAAAAAAAAAACGAGAAAAATTTTTGTTTGATATTAATTTTATAGATTATGTATATAAAAATTTGAATCAATTATAAAGATATATAAAAAATATATATATTTGCTTTCCGCGAAATAGTGATGCTAATTTCTACATGGTAACCATCTATAGTTAAAAAATTTAAGACATAAATTTGAAATTTAGATACACGTTTAGCATACGTTTTTAAAGCCAGGGAGCTTACTTACTTACTTACCATTACGCCGTTTCCCCGTGGGAGTAAGCAGAGAGGATAGAGCGCCACGCTATTCTGTCCTGACAGACAACTCTCGCCTCATCCACATTCAAACATATTAGCATGCAAACTCGACAGTTGTTGAGGCTTCTAACGGGACCATCTTTGAGCATCTGGTTAATCTGGTCGTGCCACGTCTTCCGCGGTCGCACCCTCTTTCTGGCACCGTCAACACTTGCGTTATATATCTTTCTAACCATTCTTTCCCCGTTCGTTCGCTCAGCATGTCCAAACCACCTGAGCGACCCCTTTTTAATTTTATCAATTATGCTAAGATCAGCTTTACATTCATTCCTAACATCTTCATTCTTTACTCTATCATAAATATATTTGCTACATATTCGTCTGAGCCAGAGAGGAGATTTTGTTATATTCTCTTATTAATTTTTATGTACACCTCTGATTGTCATGTTCTTTTGTTTCTTTCTTAACTTTCATTTTTGTCTTTGATTGTCTATGTTTTTGTTTCCTTATTGAGGAGTAAGCTATGCCTGAACGTCTTCTTTGTTTGTTTTATTTCAATGACTTTCTAATTTATGCTCTATACTTGTAATTAGTCTTCAGTACACCTTGCATCCTCATGAAGAAGGGACCGTTGGTTCCCGAAACATGTCGAGTGTTTTAAAATAAAATTAGTGGTTCAAACAAAGTGAATTGTTTTCATTTTTAATGATTTTAAAATTATTTTTTTGATGCTTCTAAAACATGATTTGAATTCTTCTTCGGAGATCTGCAATCATACTGGCCATCATGACTATTCACTGCCTCATGGAACAACTGGTACAAGTCTCTCAAGTTACCAAGTTAAGTTCCAGCTAACGAAATTCATAAATTCTGCGTATGTTTTGATAAAATCACATACTTATGTAAAGTGTAAATAGACACTATTGAATAATCGATTTAAATTGGGGGATAATTTGAATAAAGAAATCTTTCTTCGAAATTCGAAAACGTGATTCAAATGACACGTGATAGGAGAGTTGGCAGTTAGTCGGTCGTACCTACTTGGAAGGTTGTTTTGAAATAAAGATTTGTTATTTCAGGTAAGCGTTTAGGATTATGCTAGCTGTAACTCGTCAAAATGGCAGTTCTTTACATGTCGGTTCCTAAAGAAAATTTATTTATATAAAAAAAAGAAAAAAAGATAGAAAAAATACTATAAAGATTTTACGGACGTTACAGGAAGTTACGATGGACGGACAGACAGACGGACGGAGAGACAACGAAATTATAATAATTGGGATTTAATATACATATTTACCTTTTTCCTCCAGTATTTTACCCTTTATAAACTGTAACTATAACTAAATATGTATGCTATATACTTATGCAAGAAAATGGAAAAGAAACGTGCCGACAAGCTGTCTATTTATAATAATAAAAATATGTATAAATTTAAATAAAAAAAAATAATAATAAAAAAAAAAACCTCTAACTGGGGCTTGCTTCACTTCAATTTACCGATATTAAATATCTATGATACGGTAAATTGTTAAATTATTTTTCACCTTTTAATGTATCCTATGATAATATTTTTAATTAAGATAAATTACATTAATCTCACAGAGATTGAAATATTTATATGGAAACATGTATGGAAGTTTTTATAGAGTGTCCCAGGGCTTGTGACCAGTATGATCTGGCTTAAGTGACCACTTTACACAATGCGACGTTAACCAATTCAACTCACTGGCATGACAACTTTAGATAATTAGAATGTGATACGCAATCAGCGCGCGGCTCGTGTTGCGCGGACACGCAAGGGTTGTTATTAATTATTATTATTTCCCGTGATTTTTCACGGACGTATGTGCGGCTAGTCCATCAATAAAATAAAGAAAACTTTATTTATATATTTTCTAATTTGTTAAAAATATCTGTTTCATTCGCATACCGTAGATGAAATAAATAAATTTAATACCCTATAAAACGGACAAATAACAAAAGAAGCAAGACGATATTTTGCATTTAAAAATATAATCATTTTGAATATGAAAAAGGAATGCCTTTGGCAATCTATCACGAAGCTATTTCGCCAAAGAAAATGTCTTTTTTTCTTAGTTAAGGCCAGAGAAAAGATTTTTTTCTACTGCCTGCGTGACTCGTCTTCAGAGAAATTTGAAAAGGCAGCGAATGTCAAAGTATTCAATTTATTTTACAAAATATTTTTTTTTATAAATACTGTGTGTCTTGCAGTTAGTAGAAAAAACTTTGAGGAAGTTTTCTTCATTCAATTTTGAATAGAAAATACTTTTTCTTTACACTTTAGGTGAAATGTCGACAGTTACGGAGATAAGCGACATCAAAGTTTGCATTTTTTTTCAGTATATCTAAATCATTTTCTCTAAAGAACTATCACTATTACGGACTATTACTACAGTTAACGAAATACAATATTGAAAATCCATTCGCTTTAATAAATATATATTTTTAGCATTTCTGCAAACTTTTAATAATTTTGATTAACCTGTGTCAAAGCCAATGAATTTTAAGGGGTTACGTGTAGTCAGAGGCGCAAAAAAATAGACATTTTCAAAAAAAATTTTTGAACGGTTCTTTAATCTTTTGATTCAATACATAATACCAACGTTTTACACTATATTTTAAATAACTCTACCGAAAATTTCAAATAAAATTATTAATTCTTGACCCCTGTTTTGCAAGTAGTGCTCTAGTACCGTCCGCGTGTCAGTACGGGCGGCAGCAGAGGCCCTACAGTTATCATTGAATATCTTTAAAACTAATAACCGGATCGAGTTGATATTTCCACACAATATTTTTGAAACATTTTTTTTTTTAAAAATACCAAAAAAAAATTCGATTTTTTAAAAACTCTGACTACACGTAACCCCTTCAATACACCATATACTTTACTGTAATTATATTCCAATGTTTTATTGAAAATACGTCAGATATATTGAAAAAAATTCTAACTTTGATGTTGCTTATCTCCACAACTGTCGACATTTCACTCAAAGTTTAAAAAATATTTTCTATTTAAAATTGAATAATAAAGTCTCCCTCAATGTTTCCTCAAAGTTTTTTCTACTAGCTACAATAATATTTTGTAAATAAATTGAATACTTTTTGTTATTAATTTCAGGCATTTCTAGATTTCTAACATTCTAAATTTTCCGATCTAAGAACTCTATTATTTATATGAAGAATCTTACTTCCGTTTTCTTAAACATCAAAGATAAGTATTAAAGATGTGATATTCTTTCAATGACACTTATCTAT
The DNA here is from genome assembly GCA_016648135.1 of Agrypnia vestita. Taxonomy (NCBI): domain Eukaryota; kingdom Metazoa; phylum Arthropoda; class Insecta; order Trichoptera; family Phryganeidae; genus Agrypnia; species Agrypnia vestita. The sequence continues at coordinate 5,648 of JADDOH010024606.1, read as the reverse complement.
ATACAAATATATATTTTTTTGTATTCTTTAATCTTCTTGTTGTGACATTAGCTGTCATGTTGGATAATATCATCCCTTAATTTACTGCGGCCTCGAATAGCTCTGTTGAAGGCTGCTCAACCAATATCTTAGGCTTTTCAGCCATGATCAGCCTTCTTCCAGGATCCCGAATTCTGGCAATTTTCCCTGCATTATGGGGTGCAATATCTGGATGTCTCTTCACATGTCTGAGATGTTGAAGTTTTCGGATTTTTGTTGTTTTGATTACTTCTATTTCTTTGTTCATCCAAACCATAACATTTTCATTCGTAACTATGTCTTATTTTCAATTCGATTCAATTTATTTAATTATATGTACATTACAAACAGAGTGTTCAAGGCATACATATTGCGAAAGTATATATATTAAAATAACAATGAAAATAACATAAAATCTGGTCAATGATATAAGAGAATCCTGCTTCGGAAGACCCCTTCAGATACGTGGAATATATCAATACCCAAAGCGATATTGTTCAGCATAGCGGTAGCTCTTCCAACAGGCATAACCATCGGCAGGTTGATCCTGTATATTGGAATGTGATATAATCAATACTGATGATGTCTAATGTAATTATCAGGAACATACAAACCAATGTTCCGCATAATTTCAGATTTATTTATCATACCGCGCAACAATGGATAAAAATGCGTAATCAAATACACATTCCTTCTAGTCTCTAAACTATTGTAGCCAAGCATACCCTGGAGAAACTCGGTTGGGTAGAGATAAGGATAATGCCCGTACTCTTCGTAATTTTAAGTATTCTTCTGTAGATCCACATCTCAAATAGCTCAAGTAGCCTTATCAATTCTTCAGCAAGCGCCCTTGCTTCCATTGCTAAACCTTTAACAAATCTTAACCAAAATGAACTTGGTTTCTTTTTCTCACCCTCTAAGATTAAAATCTGTATTATATTAGGTTAATACCATTCGTGCAAAAATTTTCACAGTTGCACTCTAGGAACTGAGACATCTGCAAGTACAAAAGTTTGGACAAATCATTTATCTTATTGCTTGTGAAATTGAATACACACCCAAACTCCTTCCTCTGTGTCTTTGATGTTTAATACCCCGGGCAATTTAGTATGAAACACTCAGCATACTAAAATATATGCGACCTACCCTCACACATGGTACTGAAGCGAGAGTGGACACTGTCAAGACAAAGAGCATGCTAAGAACAACTGAAATGAGAACTTTGCGTGCTGTTGCTGGGAAGACTGCATGATCGCGTGAGGAAGACAGAAATCCGGGAAGTCCGCGAGGTTCAAGATGTGGTCAGATGGTGGCGACACCGTCGACGATACTGGTACCAACACGTACAGAGAATGAGTACAACAAGATTACCACACGTAACTCTACATGGCGTACCAGATGGACCGCGCCCACCAGGGAGACCCCCGAAGCCGTGAAGAGTTAGCTGGAATTCAGCATCACAAGAGGAAACTCCCGCACAAACAGACTCTTGAGTCTAAACAAAGTTGAAGAAGAAGAAATGTAAAATATGTATTTATTTATAAACAATTCATTTATTTTAATTTGGCACGAAATGTTTGAGAATCACTGTTGGGGGGTCATTGACCAAAGGAACCTACATCATATATTTCAACAGTAGATTATTTCGCGAGCAGCGTTTCATTTTGTATTTAATCTATGATTTTTTTTCTGAAAGAAACTGTATATACATTGAACCATTGTCTATGGAAGTCGACGGTTAGGATAGTGTGACATCGCTAATTGGAGTACCGGTCTAACAAAGAAAAGCTCAGCTTGGAGAAATTATCAGTAGCTAGCTACTTTTCACAGTTAAAAAATAATGTATTAGTAATTTATTTTAACTTTATCTTCTGCAAAATTTTGGACAATCATTAAGGTGACTAATATCGAATATTGTAAGTTCGTGAGCTTTAATATAAGTCAAATAAACTGTTGAAATCTAGCTGAAGATTTTAGAAAAAAAATATTTTGGACTAGCTTTGTTACGCACTGCATATCGCAACCGGCACTCATGTATTTCCTTATTTTAAAATGAAATAATAAACAAAGTTTTAATAGTACTTTATTTATTTCAAAATAAATCCACGCATTTAAATAAAAATAAAATGTATGTATCTAAAATGGTAACTTTCAATAAAAATAATGTATCATAATATCATTTTATTCAAATTGAATCAAATACGGGTTGATCTTCGTTGCTATAATAACTATCATGTCTTATATCGGTTGTTGGTGTGTGATATGTCTTATATTGGTTGTTGGCGTGTGATAATATATCATACACATATTATTTATAATAACTTAAGTAATTTGGTTAAGTTGAAATTATACATTTCTCTGATTTAAACATTTTTATGTATGTATGTAACATATGTAATGCCTACGGACTTTTTTTATTATATTATACTTTTATTTTATTTTTAAATTATGTTTAAATTTGAAATTGGACTGCACAATAAATAAACCCCAAATATAATATATAAAATTATCATATTCGTCCATTGTAATATGATGAATCTTATATCTTATAAGTATGTATTGATCACAATAAAAATAATTTCGCTCTCTGTCCGTCCGTGTAACTTCGTGTAACGTCCGTAATGTTTTATAGTAAAATAATTTTTTTTCGAAAAATAATTTTTTTAGATTTTTATTTCAGATATTTTTTTCGAACAATTTTTTTTCGTAGATATTTCTTATCGAACATTTTTTTCGAACAATTTTTTTAAAATTTTTTTTTTCAATTTTTTTTAAATAAAATAAATATATACTTGTTCCTTAGTAACCGTCATGTAAGAGTACCCTCATTTTTGACAGGTTACAGCTAGTACTATGTTAAAAGTTGTTAAAAATCTTTTTTTTCTATTATATCTACTAATTTCTTTATCCAAATATCAAATTAAAGCGAATATTTCCAATACATCGATTGAAAAATTGACATTTCTTAGATATTTTGACGTTTCTATAGAAAGATATCTATAGGAAAAATAGACCGCATTGACACGATCGTGATAAGCAAATCAATGAGAAAAGACTCGAAATAGACAAATCGAATATTTATTATACATCAATATAAAGATCGATGACTCGGTCAATATAAAGGTATACCGCAAGGATTAGCAAGTCATCCACTTGCTGGATTGTTGGGTGACCGATTCCATGAATATTTCACTCCAAGGAGATGAATCGACTCAAATGGTGTCAAATAATTTCCACCACACCAAGTGACTAATAACTGCGAATTGTTGAATGTAACTGACAAATTTGATTTGGCCCAGCCGCTATATTTCCCCCTCCCGAATATACTGATAAATTTTTATATGCTTTATTTAACTCTCTTTGTTATTTGTTGTGGTGGAATCTTGTAATTGATTTTTCACAAACTTCCCGACTAGCCAGAGCTCTGAAACTTTCAACATTTAAGCAAGTGTTGAAGGTAACGAAAACAGAGGGCGTCCGCGAAAGACCTGGCATGATCAGATTCTACAAGTATCGGAGGATGGCCCCGTTAAAAGCCTCAACAACCGTAGAGCATGCTTGAGAAGATGTATGAATGTAGCCGAAGCAAAAGTAGTGTGCCAAGATAGAGGAACATGGCGTTCTATCCTCTCTGCCTACCCCTGCAGGGAAACGGTGTGATGGTTAGTTAGTTAGGTAATAAACTTTTCAAAGCAAGAAAACACTTTGTGGCTTGACATTATAAGAAATTTAAGAAAAAATTACACACTATGTTTTAAACCACTTAATTGCTATATGTTTGTCAACTAGTTTCGGTTGGACTCAACCTTCTTCAGGACAATTACAATATAGACTAATCTAGGTACAGAAATTTATAAAGGAGGAAAGAAAAAGAGAGAGGGACAGAGTGTCAACTAGGTGGGGGGGAGGGAATGGGAGGAGTTAACTGAAGATAGAGGGAACAACTTTAAAATCGGACTATTAGATAAATTTATTTGTTTATTTATTATTTGACTATTATTGTTGATAGCTTTATTAATTTCTAATGCTTCTAGATTGTTAAGTCGCAAACCTAATCAGTTTTTGTGTAAAATTTTAAAGTTGTTCCCTCTATCTTCAGTTAACTCCTCCCATTCCCTCCCCCCCACCTAGTTGACACTCTGTCCCTCTCTCTTTTTCTTTCCTCCTTTATAAATTTCTGTACCTAGATTAGTCTATATTGTAATTGTCCTGAAGAAGGTTGAGTCCAACCGAAACTAGTTGACAAACATATAGCAATTAAGTGGTTTAAAACATAGTGTGTAATTTTTTCTTAAATTTCTTAGTTAGGTAATATATTTATTGAAAAGGCACGCTTGAAGGATGGGATGTGAATTAAGGAAACATCATTGATTGAAATTTTTGTTTAAAAATTTGATTTTACAATAAATGATTGAACAAAACCGCAACAACCTCTTCTCAACCACAAAGGCTTCTCGAATTGTGATGTAACTGACAAATTTGCCAGCCGATATTTTTCCCCCTCCCGAATATACTGATAAATTTTTACATGCTTTATTTAACTTTCTTTGTTGCTTGTTGTGGTGGAATCTTGTAATTGATTTTTCACCAACTTCCCGACTAGCCACAGCTCTGAAACTTTCAACATTTACGTAAATTGGACGACTTTGTATTATTAAATTTTTGAAATGATTCGGTCGTTATTTTGATTAAAATTAATAACCACGTCACTCAAAGAAAAAGCCGCGGAAACAGTTGAAGAACACGCCGTTCGAAAATTTATTTTAAACTTTAAAACAAAGCGTTCAATATTTGGATACTGCGTGGGTGATATTAAAAATTGATTACGAATGTATGCAAAGAAAGCGTATAAAAGAATGTCTTCATTTTTTTTATTTGTAGGTTATAATTCCCGAACATAATAGGTCGTCTAAAAAGTCCGAGTTTTTTTTACATACCTACTATTAAATAGATTTTTTTAAACCAAATTTATGAATCAATTAGAAAGACATACAGAAAAAATCAAATCAACGAAAAAATATTTTGATTTATAGGTTATAATTCCCGAACATAATAGCCGTGTAATAAGTCTGAGTTTTTTTACATGTACTATTAAACAGATTTTTTTTTAAAACCAAATTTATTGATCAATTAGAAAGACATACAGAAAAATCAAATCAATGACAAAAATTTTTTCAATTGGTTGAACAACTTTGTAGATTGACATTTAAAAAAAATATTTTATTATTTGTTTTAATCTACTTATATTCATTAATATTAATTAGCGTAATCAAGAACTTCGGCAATAATATTTAAAAATATTTTTTTTAATAATTTAGAAAACCAAAAAATAAAAGACATCATTCATTTTGATGTTTTGACGATGGAAAGGTTTTTCCGAAACATGTAGGTGTAATTAATGAATATGAGTAGATTAATAAATAAATAAAAAAAATTGAAAAAATATTAGGCTGCTACCGGGATTCGAACCACGGATCTCCTCCTATCCGGGCCGTATAGAATTTTTTTTGCTTGTCAAAGTCGCCATTTTCCGGTGTCTTACGTTTTTTTTCATTTTTGGGCCTAAATAATGGAATATCAAGTTGAGAAATTCCAAAATTTTTGACACATACCTACTTCGTTTCGCATCA
>JADDOH010024605.1:0-135471 GCA_016648135.1 Agrypnia vestita | reverse complement strand
ACGCTAGGGTTAGCGAAGCATTAACAGCAGCCCTACAATACGACGCCTTAAGGAATACCTCTGTTGAACCGCAGAGAGTCCGAGCTGTAACAGTTGAAACTGAGAATGTCCACGACCGTCTTGAAAAGATGGAGCAAGAATTGATGTCAATAAAATGGCGAGATAATCGAGGTGCAGAGAGGAGACCACAAGGAAGGCCTACATGCTTTGGTTGTGGGAAGGTAGGACACCTGAGGAGAGACTGCAGGAGTGTTCTTCGGCCCCCAAAATCTCCGGTTGCGACGGTGGACGACTCGTTGCCCAGTCATTCGTCGGAAAACTAAAACCAGCTAGTGTTGTGGGGCGCATGCTGGCTGACCAACCCCCAGCCCCCGTGAAATACATTTCCGTGTCGCAACTTAAGAAGAATCACAATAGTCTTCAAGTGGAAGGACGCCTGAATTGGGAGAAAGTCAACATTCTTGTCGATACGGGAGCAACCAAGTCCATTGTTCGAAGAAATATTGTTTCACCATCAAGTGTTACCGCTTTGCCAAGTAATCTAGTGCTTAAAACAGCTACAGGAGAAGCCGCCCGAATATATGGGGAAACTTGTGCCGAGTTGATACTTGGAGGAGTGAAGATACATCACACGCTATTGGTGGCTGACATAGAAGATGATGTGATTTTGGGCCTAGATATAATGGACAAATGTGGTTTTATAGTTAATGTAAAGGAGAGAATATTGCGGATCAGAAACGAAGACATCGTGCTGTTTTCTTCAGAAGATAAATTTGATAAAGTACAAGTCTTGACAACGACAAAAACTTGTATACCGGGAGATACAGAATGTGTTCTTGAGACAACGCTGGAGGCTGGTGATGGTATCGGCCATATTGGCCTTATTCAACCAAACATGAACATGACGCAATCGAACTTAATAGTGGCAAAATGCTTAGTGAATAACACTACTGTAATCCCAGTGCGAGTGGCAAATCTGAATCGACAACCAATCACGATAAGGAAAGGTGAAATGATTGGCTATTACGAGCCAGTTACATGTGTGGTTCATTGCGAAGAAACTGACCATGAAGAAAAATTGAGCGATAAAGGAAACCAGGAATCTATTAACATGATCAACGTCGATGGGAAAACTTGAGTACATCAGAAAGGCAGACTGTACGTCGGATGGGAAAACTTGAGTACATCAGAAAGGCAGACTGTACAGAAATTCCTCGAAGATGAAAGTGAGGTATTTGCAAAGGACTCCGAATCGGTTGGAAGGACCAACCTGGTATATCATCGGATCAACACTGGTGATTCACAACCCATTAGGCAAACACCTAGACGATTACCTTTTGCGAAACAGGAAGAGGCAGATGAAATAATCAAGAAAATCTTACTTGACGGAGTGATTGAAGAATCATCTAGCCCATGGTCCTCGCCTATAGTCTTGGTCGTGAAGAAAGACGGGACAACACGGTTTTGTGTTGATTATCGCAAATTAAATGATGTCACGAAGAAAGACAGTTACCCACTACCACGTATTGATGATACCCTGAGTACATTATCTGGCTCACAATGGTTTTCGACTCTGGATCTCAAAAGCGGGTATTGGCAAGTGGAACTTCATTCCGAATGATAAAGAGAAAACAGCATTTTCCACGAGCGCGGGATTGTATCAATTTACTGTCATGCCGTTTGGATTATGCAATGCACCGGCAACGTTTGAGCGTTTGATGGAGTTGGTGTTAAGAGGATTAACCTGGAAAACGTGTCTCGTTTATCTGGACAATGTTATGATTATCGGCCGTAATTTTGAAGAACATTTGGAAAATTTCAAGGAAGTGATTGGATGATTTCAGAATTCACACTTGACACTGAATCCAAAGAAGTGTACTTTATTCCAGAAGCAAGTTAAGTTTTTGGGCCACGTCGTATCCCAAGAAGGGATTCAGACAGATCCGACTAAACTAGATGTCATCCGTGATTGGCCTTGTCCTAAAGATCGACACGAGTTAAGAAGCTTCCTTGGATTAAGCACTTATTATAGGCGATTTATCCAAGGGTTTGCAGGAATAGCTAAGCCTCTGCACCAGCTGACTGAAGAATCGAACCCGTACTCATGGAATGATAAAGCTGAAACTGCGTTTCAGGAATTGAAAACGATGCTGTGTTCGAGTCCTATATTAGCATTCCCTCGCCAAAAAGGACAATTCATACTTGATACTGATGCAAGTAATATCGGGATAGGTGCCGTACTCTCCCAAGAACAGGACACCCAAGAGAAGGTCATCGAGTATTACAGTAAAGTGTTGTCGAAACCTGAGAGAAACTACTGCGTCACCAGAAGGGAACTTCTCGCCATTGTCAAGGCCTTGGACCATTTTCATTGTTATCTCTATGGACGAAAATTCCTCGTAAGGACCGACCATGCAGCTTTAAAATGGTTATTAAATTTGAAGAATCCAGAAGGACAACTAGCTCGTTGGATTGAAAAACTTCAACAGTACGATTGTAACATAGAGTATAGGCCAGGAAGAATACACCATAATGCGGATGCCCTCTCACGAAGACCATGTACCTCGTCGTGTACACATTGTGACAAAGCTGAAACAAAAGATGAGTCTTCAGAAGTTAAACGGCTGTTGGTAGCGATGGAAGACAACTGGAGCCCAGAAAGAATTCGGGCAGATCAAGAAGAAGACGAAAGTATCGGCCCAATCCTGCGTTGGAAAGAAACTAATGAGCTTCGTCCCGGGTGGCATGTGGTGGCAGCCGAGGGAATAATTTTAAAGGCCTTGTGGGGTCAATGGGATTCCCTGAGAATTGAAGACGGCCTCCTAAAGAGAATATGGGAAAGTCCAGACGGAAAAACAATTATTAGACAGACCATAATTCCTCGATGTCGAGTAAGCGACGTATTACTCGAGATTCACGGAGGAATATCCGGGGGAAACTTTGGAGTCAATAAGACTTTAGCCAAGGTTCGAGAACGCTTCTACTGGATAAAAAGTCGGGAGGATGTCGAGAACTGGTGCCGGAAATGCGACGTCTGCGCCGCGAGCAAGGGACCGAGGACGCGAAGTCGTGGTGCGATGCAGACCTACAACGTTGGTTCTCCATTCGAAAGAATCGCCATCGATGTGGCTGGTCCATTTCCCATGACTGACGACGGAAATAGATACATTCTGGTTGCGATGGACTACTTCAGCAAGTGGCCCGAAGCTTATGCCATCCCAAACCAAGAGGCGAAAACGGTAGCAAGAGTGATGGTAGAAAATTGGATATGTCGTTTTGGGGTACCACTAGAACTCCATTCCGATCAGGGGCGAAATTTCGAGTCAGTAGTCTTCCAAAATATTTGCGAGCTATTGAAAATAAATAAGACCAGAACGACACCACTGCATCCCCAATCTGACGGCATGGTTGAAAGGTTTAACAGAACTATGGAGCAGCATTTAACAAAGGTCGTTGGTAAACAGCAACGTGACTGGGACCGACATCTAACCTTATTTTTAATGGCCTATCGTTCAGCGATTCATGATACAACAGGGCACTCTCCAGCAAGTGTAATCTTTGGGCGAAAGGTACGATTACCTTGTGATTTACTTTTTGGGTCACCCATGACTATCAATGGCGAAGAAAGTTACACGGATGGGCTCAAAGAAAGAATGGAGAGCGTTCATGAAGATGTTCGGCATAGGATTAAATTTGCAACAGATAAGATGAAAACACGATACGATCTAAACCGAAACGGAGCTGGGTTCGACGTTGGGGAGCTGGTTTGGCTGTATAACCCGATCCGGAAGAAGGGAATCTCACCAAAGTTAATGGCACCCTGGGAAGGCTCTTATAAGATCATGAAACGGATCAATGATGTCGTATACCGAATACAGCGAAACCCAAGGAACAAAATGAAAGTAGTTCATTTGGACCGGTTGACCAAATACCATGGAGACAATAATGATCCTGTTCGGGACAAACAATATCGAGAGAGGGAGGCTGTGTAACGAGCTGTTCGTTGACATTTGATAGTTCCATAGAAAAGTGTCACACATAGATAACATAATAATAGTGTCACATGCGCAGAACGGCGGGCCGGTATGCCCAGTGGTTGAAATAAGAACTAACATGATTAAATAAATAGCGAAGAAATGGAAGAGTTCTTACCTGAGTAGAAAAACAAAAGAGAGCTGTTCTTTTGTGTTTGAATAAAAAAATAGTGTAGGATTGCGAGCGATTGTAAAAGGTCAGAGATAATGTACAAGCGATAATAAAAGATTTATTTTACGAGTTGTGCCATTTCATTTTCGAGCGAGCCACGCCACGTAACAATATTTTATATTTAAATTAGTTAAGAATTATATGTTTGTTATATTTAAAATATAAATTGTAACTGGTTTAATTTTTTCAATTTTTCTCGGAATGAGAGTCTTGTTAGATACAACGTTATTCCGGGCAAGGGCTCAATTATTAGATAATTTATGAATTATTTGATGAATTAAAATGAGATTTTTTCCCCTTACTGACTGTGAACCCAATTCAAAATTTGTATTTCATACTGGATACTATAAACCAGGGGCGTGCAGTGAGAACAAGAATCACGACTTTTATTTAATCATATTTTTGGAAAAAAAATCAAAATTAGATATTTATCTGGCAGAATATTATGAAATATTAAAATCAAAATAGTATGTTAATTATTGTGATATGAATATTTCGAGATATATCTCTTATTTTGATTTCTTTTCAAAATATATACTTAGGAAAAAATCATGCTTCTTATTCTCACTGCACGCCCCTGCTATAAATTCACCAGCGGCATGCAGTCAGTACTTCGAAATAAGCTGTACTTAACTAGAATTTCTATTTACTGTATATATAAAATAAAACATAATTATTTTTATTCCAACATATATTGTCAGGAGATGATAGAAGAAGAAAGAATTGCACATAATCGAGGACTTGATAGCACTCTACACCTTTTATACTAAAGTTGAAATTACTACAAAAGTCTAGCACAATCTATCAGCTTCCCGAAGCAACTAGAACACGGGTCTTATTTGCTGTTTGACAAGTGACATAAAAGCCATCTGGGCTTGTCTCTGGTAATGCGGTGCATACCGTGCGTATTTCCAGAGATAAGCCCAGAGTGGATGGTTACGTGCGAACTAGTGTGAAATAATGTGTGAACCACACAGAAGGTTTATCTTGTTTATCTATCTTGCAATAAAGCAAAAGTGCAGTGAATATTCTAGTGATAATTAACGAAATCGGTGCAAATTAAAGAACGGTCCTCCGATTAAACTCGTGTCCAGTGAATTAATTTAATTAATAAAACTTTAACTAATCCCCTGTGATTCATTTGCCTTCCACAGCCACGATCCCGTGACAATATGTATGTTTATGTAAAACTCGTGCTTCAACGTACTGACTGCGGGTGCCTACAATCCACATACTGGCTGACTTAATATTCAACAACCACATCCATAAACCAAAATAACCTTAAAAAAGAATGTAGATTATTGGAATAAAGACATCCACACTATTATCAGAATCAAAAATCTTTAAAGTGTATCCTCAGATGCGACTTGAGAGCGCACTTCTGGACGAAGGCCTTCTCGCACACGTCACACTTGTGCTTCTTGATATTTTTGTGAATCTTCAGATGTTCCGAGAGACTTTTCTTGCGGCCGAATGCCTTCCCACAGAAATCGCAGCGGAAGTTCTTGACGCCTGAAATAAATGAGCAAATAATTTGTATAAATATTGCATAATTTATGAGTGGCATTGCTTGCCATCAATAGGCGTGATGACAGTATTGAAGAATTAGAGAATAAGTGATTTTAGAGAAGAAAATATATTGAAAGGATTCTAAAAAATGATCCAGTTTTAATATGCACACTGAGATTAGTAAGATTTTCAATAAAATAAAAGTATAAAATTCTGTATTCGGCCATTTTAACTGACACACAGGTCAGAGCAAATGACGTCACATCTAAGTAATCATCACCGTGTCTCTTGAACCGTTGTCGTAAACATAATGCAATGTTTACTTGGGCTTGCGGGCATTTTTGCGCGAAATTAAAAATAGACAGATGAAAACGCAATTATTTGCGTGAAAACTTAGTTTGTTACTGAAATAATGTATTTTCGGTAATAGTAGATGTGTACCTAAATTATAGAAGGTTATTTCAAAATCTGACATCATGCCTATTGTTAGGGGATTTTATTTTATTTTATTTGCATGAAAAATATTTTGATGACAAGTTAAATAAGCGGGTTAATTATCGCTTCTTCTGAATGGTTATTATATATTTAAAATGTACAATGAATTATACTGTGAGGCGATAATAATTATGGAGAGGAATATGAATTGATTATGTAAAATCACTTCTTGACTGCATTGAGCAGCAGGACGGCAAAATTCTTAAAATTAAATAAAGAAAGATTAGAAAAGTAGACTTCATTAAGAATGACAAAAACATTCTTTTTTACTTTCTTTAAGACTGGACATTCACTGCAAATGCATATTTCGTTTTTTTTTTTTTTTACTAAAATGTGGGTTTTTATTATTCATTTATATCAGAATGTATACTATAAACTGCAATTTTTTTAGAGCAATAACTTAGATAGAACCTTTGTTATTATATAAAAGTAATAAACTGAACATTATTTACAATAATTAATAACATATAGGCATTAATCGACAGGCCGCAGCCAAAAAATCGTTTTTAGTGTCCTAGGCGGCGCTAATGTTTAATGAATATTTCTATGTACGCATAATATATTTTTTTATATGTATTAAGTATAATTCATTATCTAGAATCTGTAATAAAGAAATTAAGAAATATTCAATATTAATAAAGTTAAAATGTTCTAAATTTGCAAGAAATTTTTTTAAACAGTATACTCTATTTATTCCCGTATTTTGAGGCTTTTCTCACTTAATAAAAGTTATTTTTTTATAAAAACACCTTAATTATTATTTAAAAATAAAAATTCCAATGCATGAAATGCGCCAATAAATGACGCAGCTGCCAACGACATTCTGTTTCATAATTACGTCAATTTTACACCAATACCCTATTGGTGTAAAATTTTTTAATAAATATTGTGATTATAAAATGAATAAAAACTGACCTGAATGCTTTGTCAGATGTTCATTTAACGCTCGTTTGTCAAAAAACTGCATTTCGCAATCGGGGCAGTCGAAATTTTTCAGTTTCTGATGCGTCTTTTTAACGTGCATCCTCATCATGGGCGCACTGTAGAATATTTTCTCACAATGTGGACAAGAATGCGTCAAGGACTGGACGTCGTGCACCGTGGCAAGGTGTTTTTTTCTGGTAATCGCACTGTGAAACCTCTCGTCGCACTTGTAACAGCTGAAGAGCTTGAGCTTTTTATGGTGAGCCTTTATATGAGAGTAGACGCTGTTAGGCGACGCGTACAGTTTATTGCAGAGCTTACAAGGGTACTTAATTCCGGAATGCATGTTCACATGCGCCGTGTAAGTCTTATACTTGACGTATGCCATTCCACATATTTCACAAAGGAAGTTGGGAAAGTGACTTTCATAATGCGGGGCCAGCTTCATATACGTTTCAAACGTTTCATTACAGACAGGACACGTTCTACAGGAAAAGTCTAGAAACGGCACGACAAATCTTTTCCAGTTCCTTCGCGATTCTATTTCCTTCATATATCCAGTTGCAATTTTCATCTGCTCTGAAGTTGTTGACGATTCTCCATCGCTTAAAATCTCAACAATGTCGTCTTCACATTTCACATCTTTGTCTTCCGTGTGGGACGGGCCGTCCTTTGTTTGGGTGATGACGGCGGTGTGTTTATTTGATAACTTTTCATTTGACTTTAGCAAGGTATATTTAACTTTAGAGATTTCCTCCTGTTTGATTCTCTCTCCTAAAATAATATTACACGCGTATTGAAATACAATATATTGCCTATCTATTATAATTATTAATAAATGACAATTTATAAAATCTACAGAAAATGACAAATTAAGAATGTATAAATTTATTTTCTGAATAAATTGATAATAAATGTCCAAAAATCATTTTTAATTTGTTTCTGAAAGACTTACAGAATAGATCAGAATAAACTATTTAAAAATTAACCTTCAAAACACTAAAATTGGATATCTCATAAAAAAATATCTCAAACATGCAGAATAAGGATATCCTTGTAAAATAGAGTTAATTATTTTTAAAAATTTCTTACGAGGTTGAAGAAGGCTTTCTTTAGATCGAGCCATTGGAATATTGCTTTTATGCAGTAAATTTTCATTTGTTTTAGAAGGTGTCTTATTTGTAGACACATTGCTAATTGTGGTGGAGTGACCTAAAACAGAATATTGTATTTGTTTTATAACTGAACACGTAAAACTTACGAAGATATTCAAGAACACATTCTTATTGTGAAGTTGCAATTTTTTCAAAACAAAGTTCTGTGAAATTTAAAACCAAATTAATTAATCAATTAGAAAGACATACAGAAAAATCAAATCCACGAAAAAATATGTGACTGCTACCGGGATTCGAACCATTCAATCTCTTCCTATCCGGGGCAGACGCGTTATTCAATTACACTATAGCGGCCTTGTATATTTCCGTGAATATATCGACCTTATCTGTAATTTATTAAGTGATTAACATTTACTATTCATTTTTAGAGCAATCCACTTTTTCTCGGAAATATACAAGGCCGCTATAGCGTAATTGGATAACGCGCCTGCCCCAGATAGGAGGAGATCCGTGGTTCGAGTCCCGATAGCAGTCAAATATTTTTTCGTGAAATTGATTTTTTTTTTGATTCATTAATTCATTTGGTCTTACGAAGATACTTTATTAATAAATTAAGATAATTTCACTTGAAAAAAATTATACAGAAATGAAAATAAAATACCAAAAATGGTGCACCAATATATGTATAATGTTCAAGCTAAGTCTGAGAGGCTTGCGTTATAAAGGCACAGTTCTTCTTCGTACAGGAGTAAGATTGTTAAGTTGCGTTCATATTGCAGGCCCCATATCCAGTATCCCCATAGCCACTACACTTCATGTCCAATAAGTGATAAACTTACTGATGCTTGAAGGTTTACAGTACACAGTTTTCCCTGACGCTTCGACCTTCTTGCGGAAGGCACATGCGTCCCTCAGGTGCCTGATGCATGATTCACATATTTCTACAGGTTTGCCACGCGAATTGAACAACTGAAAATAATAAAGAAATTCCATCAGAGTACATTCTCAACTTTTGCAAAAAAAAATTAAAACAAAGAATGCCACTGACTGTATTAATTAATTAATATATATGTATATAAAAAGAAACCCGTGTTTCCCTATCTGCCAAGTTTTCTACACAACCAGCCATAACCACCCACTGGTGGTTATGGTGGTGGATAGCCCCTGGTGTCACATCGAAAATATGCAAGTTTGGTGGGGGTGGCTGTGCGTGAGTGGGAGTGGGCGACGAAAATGTGCTTTCTATCACATTGTTTTGTTATGGGAAGGCCCCAAATACTTCAGATTGTTTTAAAATAGGCGCGCCAACTGTGTTGGTGAGTCTAGAAGGTTCCGGAAAAACCTGCTCTAGAAAGTTCTGGAAGGAGAAGGTTCTAGAAAATTCCCGAAAGTTCTATAACTTTCTAAACTGAGTGGCGGAATGTGTTGGTGTATTTAGTAGTTTCCTGTACATTCGATAAATTTCTTGAAAGTTCTAGAAGGTTCACGAAGTTCTATGTACTAAAAATAAAAGCGTGCGAAGCCGCGCGGGCACAGCTAGTATACATATACAGGGTGTAACAGAGCTAGTCCACAATACTTAACAGATAGATTTGAGCCTAAATTACAAGTCGAAAATGTTGTGGAAGCTTATCAATGTTCTGTTTCCCTGCCGAGTTGTGTCCTTATTGTATTTTTTAAAAGGCATGATGACATATTTTGAAATAACCTTGTATAAGGTAGGTACACGTCTACTATTACCAAAAATAACATTATTTCAGTAATAAAGTAAGGTTTTACGCAAATAATTGCATTTTCATCTACCTGTCATTTCGTCTACGTGACGTCAAGCCTTGGTAAACATTGCATTGTGTCTATGACAACAGTTCAAAGACACGATGATGTGTACTTAGGCGTGAGATCATTCATTCTGACCGGTGTTTCAACTAAAATGGCGGATTGCACAATTTTATATGTACTCTTATTTTATTAAAAACTTTATTCATCTAAATGTGTTTATTATTTATAAATAAGTAAGAAATATAAAATAAAAATATATTAAACATATATAAAATCATTCATATTAAAAGGTGTAGGAGAATCCTGCTTCGGAAAACCCTCTCAGAGACATGGAACAGATCAATGATCTGGAGTGATATTGTTGAATAGCAGTAGCTTTTCCAATTCTTCCAAGTATTGTGGACTAGCTGTGTTACTCCGTAGAATAAATTTTTATATCCTATGTACATGTTAGCTACAAGCTAAATCATTATTGTTTTCATATTGGTGATGAGTCAAACTGTGTGTTATTTATTACACAAACATTACTGTGTATTTGCTCTTGTAAAAAAGATCCTTAGTACAGTAGCCGGCAAACATCTTGAAATTTTACAGCATAGTGGGGGGAAGTTTGCCCATGTACCATTCCACCAAAGAGACCCAAATTTTGTCTTCTGCGCATTCCCCCACTACGCCAAATAATTTCAAGAAGTTTGCCGGCAACTGTATATATTTTGTTTATGTAATATTATATGACAAATCAGGTATAGCAGTACAGTATTGCGCTTGAAAAAAATCATTTTTATTTATCCAATATTATTACTAATGTGTACCAATATTATACATTGTGATCGGCATTTGATTTTATCAAATGATAATTGATAACTGCAATTATATATCGTCATGATCATAGAACAATGACGTATGTGCAAAAAATTCCATATTGACTTTTTTGGATCGTTAAAAAGTGAAAAAAGTAAGCCATCTAATGGTATATAAAAAGTGTACTTTTTCTCATTAATTTAACCATAGTTATACGAAGTCGGTATAACGACAGTTCTGATTTGTGATCGTAGAACAAAGCAACATGTGTAAAAATGTTGTACATTGTATTGAGGTTTGAAAGGTATCAACTTTAAATAAATAACCCAATTTTCATAGGAAAATCCTTTGTAGTTATCGAGTTATGACATAAAGTGACTTTATGTAAATAAAGCTTCAAACTGCTCTCCTGTAAACTTGAGAAAAATCACATGCGTCGTTATTCTACGATTATGACTATATTTGTTATTTGATGATCAATCACCGGTACACTATAAACTAAGCCTGTAATCATTAAATTACAGTTTAAAATCGCATAATTACAATGTATCTCGTAATTTAATACAACCCACATCAACATTTTGACGGCTGGCATTTACACATAGGTAGGGTTTAATTTGAAAAATAATTTATAATTTGTTTTTCAAATATTAGTGCAAAAAAAACTTTCAAATCACCCATCAGTTTAAACCACAATTAAAACAACCAAATTTGGCAAAACTCCAGCATACAACCACGTAAGTAAACAAAAGCATTTTGCAGATAAATTGACTTATTGAAAATAAAATATAAACAAATTACTATTAGCTATTTGTGTACGAAAACCATTTGTTCATTATCTTCCCCACCATCCTTTCAAGATCTTACATCCTCCCCAGGCACATGAACTCGTTTACCGGTTTAGACTATATTAAATAAGTAAATAATTAAAATATTACTCGTATATTGAAGCACGTGATCAACATTTTTGTATAATTTTCAATCATGCCATAATTAAAATAATCTTTCTGGATATCTTTCAAAAATATCCTACTTTTATGACAAATTGAACAAGCGCCAGATAGGGGCTGCGATTCTATATTCCTTGTCCCATGAATTGCCAATCTGTGTCGCTCACCCATGACTTTTAGGATATTTGTCGGTTTGTGAAAAGACAAAGCAGACTTTAAATAATTTGTTTTTTAAATTACGAATGAATGTAAATCATTTCACAAAACCACTACATAATAATATTTTGCCGTCAAAAATGCTCGCTGACAGTCGCATCCGTATATCAAAAATCTATGGTTGCGCCCATAGAAAGGAGACAATATAGTTGCACCCCAAGAGCAAATATGACAGCTATTGCTTGCCCAACGTAAATTGGCGTGCGGCGAATTAAAACCCGCCCCGCCCGCACCCGGCGGTAACCCCTCGCCAAGTCATTCAGTATTTGGTCGGGAGCTGTGACATCTTGATTACCAATATACACTGAATTATTATGTCCAAAACATCCAAAACAGTCCGGGATGGTGCAAGAACAATTGCCAATGAAGTATTAAAGTTTTGCGAAGCTGAAAAAGCAAATAATGGACCGATATTAGCGTTTGACAGATTGACAGATAGAGCGGCCGCCATTACTAATTCGTTTCTTTAGTGTTGCCCGACCAAATTTCTATTAAAGGCTCTGACACCGGTCACCGGACATTCTGTACATTATTTATTGTGTAATAAATTTACACCCTGACAACTTCTGTTACGCGACAGGGACGCCCTCCCTCGCACGCCAATTTATAGTGGTACGTCTATATAGGCAATAGGTCAGAGAGAAATTTTAAACTAAAAACGCATTAGATTTTTCAGATAAATGTATCAAACCATCCCGGCCACACCTTGAATATAGATCATTGTATTTTATATGTCTCCTGAAACAACGTTCAAATTTTATTTTATGTTAAGGTGGCATTTTTTTCTTTAAGATAAATCAAAACTACCTACGCAGAAAAAAATCTAAAAAACCCTTATTCTATCAAATATGGTTTAATTAAAAATTTACCTAGAATAAAGGTGATTATGTAATTTTAAAAGCGCAGTTGCGTGCACTGCACGACCTGTCACTAAAATACAATGTTTTCAAGGGAAGGGGTGGAAACTTCGGAAAACACGTTAAATTCTATATTAATACGTTTACAAACTTATAAAACTAATTTTAACCTAAACGTAAAGTAGTTCACGTATAAAGTTTATCCCCGCATAAGTTTATGGCGTCTTGTCACTTTTCATTTATTTCACTTTTATCTGTATCCTCTCGTGATTATAGCCGCGGATAGCACAAGGTCAGGTCGTGGAGCTGCCACATATGTTCGTCCATCCGGTCGTCTTCCCTGGTTCAGCCGTTCTCCAAAGACCTCCTGCGGAAAATTGGCCTTCGCCTAGGATTAATAACGGATCGTCCGAGGAGTAATAACGACTCCTCAAATACTATCTTCCTACAAGGTGCTTATAATTAAGATCTAAGCTCAGGAAAGCACGGCAAGAAATAATGGCAGCTAGTCAAAACTGGCGTCCAGAGTCGAGGGCTAAAGTCAAGAAAAAGGTGGAAAAGAACAGAGATCGATTCAACCCTTGCGCCAGCGTATATCGCTTCTTTTCTGTACGGGAAACCTCTCATCTCTTCTTCACCAATAACACATTGATATGCTGAATGTCCACCGTCGTGGGGGGGGGGAGGGGGGGTAGGGTTTTGGCGTACCACACTGTGACTTAAAGTATAATCATAAATAATATAACTGTTCGAAGAATATTTTTTCTTCTTCTGTATGAAGGCTTGAACTTTCTGGTGACATTATTATTAAACTAAAACACAAATTACTTTGTTTTCACCACTTTCACAAGTGGTAAAAACAAAGTAATTTGTGTTTTATTTTAAAAATAATACAATTTCATAATTAACGTATATTATAGATATCTCACAGAGACGAAACTGTATTTCTTATGGGAAAGTAGGTATTGAAGTCATTTGGGTGTACATAGGACTTATGACCTATCTTATGGTTGGCTTAAGTGATCACTTTACACAATGTAACATTCGCCATTTCCACCCATGATAGAATATACCAAGCTTATTCATTTTTTGGAACTTTCACAAAACTTCTTCGCACTTCCAAAAAATGAATAAGCATGGTATATTCTATCATGGGTGGAAATGGCGAATGTTACATTGTGTAAAGTGATCACTTAAGCCAACCATAAGATAGGTCATAAGTCCTATGTACACCCAAATGATTTCTATACCTACTTTCCCATAAGAAATACAGTTTCGTCTCTGTGAGATATCTATAATATACGTTAATTGATTAATAATGTCTCTGTGACATAAATCCAGCACTGTTCTGAAAGATTTGAACAAACTCAAAATATTTTGAATTGACAATTTCATAAAATGTACATTCATTTTCTTCTTTCACCGACGCTAACGAGTCAACTACCTCAAATACGACGAGTTTGATGCGTCCGCGACCTGCATGTGACGTTCCACATCGCGTCCTTTTTAAATTATAATATAAGTTTTATTTTAAAATAGGTTTAGGTAATTTTAAATTTCGCGCGGCACCACGGGTTGCCACCCCGCACCGCCAGGGGTTGATAGGGTGCCATTGCGGGTGGGGGAGGCTACCCCTCTCCCCCGCATACACAGAGAGTTCAAGCCGGTGGGCCAAGAACGCCCCCTTGTCTCGTTCCGACCGCCACCGCCGCAACAGCTCGGGCTCCTCGCCCGCGGCCGCCCCTTCGGCGGCGGGCCCTGAGCCGCCGCCACGTGTGTTCAAGAACACGGGGCGGCGCCGTCAACGTCGCTTGAGGGGAAGGCGGCTCGCAGCGCTTGGGACGGTTCCAGATGATGGCCGCTTCACCACGGCGGGCTCCGAGCCGCCGCCACGTGCGCTCAAGAACGCAGGGCGGCGCCGTCAATGTCGTTTGAGGAGAAGGCGGTCTGCAGCGCTCTGGACGTGCTTCTGCGGCCTGGACCACGTGCGAGACTCCGGCCAAATCCCGCGCCAAAATCTGGACCACGGGCGCTCCCCATGCGGCTGGCCACCCGCGGCATCCAGATGGCGGCAACGAGGGTCTCCGCTAGTGAACACGTGTTTTTTTTGTGGACTAAAATGTGAAAGGACACGACGAACTTATGTGGGAGTAGGAACGGGTTGTGCTTAGGTTAAGATTAGCTATAAAGTTAGTAATAGTGTTCTAGAGTAAGATTTGACTGTTTTTTTTTGTAATAAATGTATATAATAGTGCTAGAGTGTTTAAAATTCCCGCTCCACCTTCCTTGACAAGGCAACTTATTGATAGACAGGAGACAAATTAATTTAACCGCCCTATCAAGTTCAACGTTCACCGCCATCTACTAATTTCCTTCTATCGTATTCCTAGACATTGTTAAAGGGAAATGTTTTAATATCTATCGTAAGAAACGGATCGCTCCACGTCCATGGATCTCTCGCTGTCTCTCACTCACTCCACTATTGATACAGTAGCCGGCAAACATCTTGAACAATTTTCGGCGTAGTGGGGGAGAGTTTGCGCATATATACTCCATACTATCTCACCCCTGAGACCCAAAATTTGTCTTCTGCGCACCTAAGGCCCGGTTGTTTCAAGTTCGATCAAAGTAAGCGGAAATACTGGCTTAAGCTGAGCTTAACCTCAAGGTCACGCGAAATCTCGAAGAATTGAGTTGTTTCAAATTTAAAATCGGATTAGGGGTGTTGCAATTGTGTAAAATAAAAATCATAGACAAATGCACGCCAAAATAATTTTGCATATGGCAGCACATAATTTAAATTTCATTTGACAGCAACAGACAGCAAGCAGATCAAAGCAGATGTTTCGAAACATGTCATCAACGGTTTGTTTTACTGAAGATTTCCACAAGAAGATGAAAGGAGACTAGTGGGCCGCATTACGCAACTAATTTAATGTTTTTTGTTGCTACTGTCCAACAGATTTTCGAAGTAGATTCGAGAATACGATGAAAAGCGCCAGGAAGGTTAGTTATTGACGAAATTAAATGTTATCTTACCTATTTAGTGTTTGCAAGAACAATATGTTTTTATTTGATCTGTATTGTATTTCTTTAGTTTTTCTGTTTATAACCTTTTCTTTGTTTGCAGGTAATAAGAAAAGTGAATCCAGAGCCTACGACTGATATGCAGAATAAATTATATGTGGTTCAGTTAGATATTTTCAAAACCCAACTATCTAAAGAATCGACAGGAAATTCACGAAGTTGTTTTGGAAAGGCATAATGCCAAAAGAAATCTGGCTTAATTTTATTACAAGTTGTATTTTTTATTAAAATATTCATTTTCCCGTTAATAGGTAGGTATATAAAATACAATAAAATAAAAGAATTTCATACACCGAATATATTGTTTTATTACTATTATTCCGCGGACGTCCTCTGCTTCTGCTGCTTTCGACAAACAATTTTCCTTGCCATCCTTTCTTTGCTCATCTGTTCCACATGACCAAACCAGTGGCCATGTCACTGGCTCTGCATACTGAGAATTCCGAGTTCGATTCCCGGTGAGGTCGCAATACATCTTTCTGATTTCTTTAAAATCTAGGTGTTCTTGTCGGACCGCAATTAAAATTGGGCCTTCAGGCCCATTGTAGCATTAAAAATTGCTGTACATTTGGTTTGAGGGCATAGTTCCGCTCTCCTACAATATAGCAATTACCAAATCTGGTAACTAGTACCGTTTGTCGTAACTTGATATTTTGTTTGGACATAATGACAAATATATTTCTGATTTTTATAGTGCTCTTCGGCTGACTAAAATGTGGTCAGCCATTGCTCTGGTAATGGCTGACACTATCCGCTGTCCAAGAAGCAGTGTTCCAGATAAATCACCTATGCACCTTTCATGGATATAAATGTAAAATTATCAAAACCCGAGTGAAATAGAAACCTTGAAAAAAAATATTGTCGACAATGCCCTGCAGTAAAATTCATTTAGAGTTGCGGAAAAATCAATTTCTTCTGACAAAAAAGTATTGTTCGAGATCTAAGTAAATTACTTCTCCTGTTAAGGATATACTGTAGGATCAGTCGATCGTCAAAAAAGCCTGTGTCACCCTACATAATATTGTACATTTCGACACTTTGTATGTAAAATGTCGAAAAATTAATAAAAAAATATTTTATTGACAGATGTCAATTACATTGCGCAGTGCGCATGTGCGACTCTGACCGAGAGTTTAATCTAAAATTTCCGCTCAGAATTCTCTGACAGATTTCGCTTATCCGATTTGAAACAACCCGTTTTTGAAAAAAGTACTAAAAATTTCAGTTTAAACTCTACGCTTACTTTGATCGAATTTGAAACAACCGGGCCTAAGCCATTGCTCAAGATGCCGGCCAATGCCGGCTATTATAATAAAAATAATATAAAAACTATAACTGTTCTCTCTTATCTGTGTTATTAGCTATATTGTCTCCTTTCTATGGAATTAGCTGTCAAATATCTATTTTCTATGGCCGGCTGACAACCGTACCGATTTGTGTCAAAATTAAAACTTATCTTCATTCTTGTCTTTCTTGATAAACTTTGATTGAATTAAAATAAAATATCTACCTAACAATCTAGTAATTATGAGCGAGTCATACAGACCGGAAATCCACGGGACAAGGATTATAAAATCGCAGTTTCTGTCGGGCGTTTGTGCGATATGCAATAAAAATAGGATATTTTTAAAAAACATTCAAAGAGATTATTTTAACAATGGTGTTATTGAGAATTATAAAAAAATGTTGCTCACGTGCTTCAACATACGGGTAAGATGTAATAATGGCTAAATCCAAGATAATGGTCCCATTGCATATACAACGAAAATGATTATTTCACTATATTATTGAATGTGCTAATAACAAAATGAAAGATAATTTACATTTAAAAAGTAAGTATTAAATAAGATATTACACTTTAAAGTTTCGAAAAATGCACTGCATATTTTGACATTTCATAGGCAATATATGAGGTTAGGTTAGGTTATTGGGTTTGGTTAGGTTAGGTTATTAGGTTTGGTTTGTTTAATTTAGATTACGATTATTTTAGTTAGATTAAATTAACAGGACAATGAATTATATAGTGAAATATTTATTTTCATTGTATGAACAACGGGACCATAGTCTTGGATTATTCCGTAATAATAATCCGTTAAATCACTAATGGTGATGGAGTACCTGAAGATGAAATGATTTGTGATTCTTCTCAACGTATTGTGGACTGAAAAATGCAGAGATTTTTTAAAATTTTTATGTTATTCCTGGTTTGTTATAGCGACTCCTATGCAAAGTATCATAACTTAGAGATAAATAATTTTTATGTCCAGTATATCACATATGTTGGCCGTATTCTGAAAACAGCAATATTGCTATTTTGGTATCTTGACAGTTATTGTATAACATTGTATTTAGGGAATGCAATCCCGATCCCGCGACATCTCGAGGCATTTTACGAGATGAATCCCGAACCAAAAATCGGAAGAGATTATCGGAATTGATCAGAATTTTTTATGTTTTGTATGTTTAATTGTATATGTCTATAAAACTTTTAGTAAGTACTTAAAACTTATGTTCATGTCACATTCAAATAATGAAAATAGCTTTGAATAATATTTGCTCTATTTTATCAACCTAACTAACTAACCATCACGCCGTTTCCCCGCAGGGTTAGTTAGAGAGGATTGAACGCCACACTCTTCTATCCTGGCACATCACTTTTGCTTCGGCCACATTCATACATCTTCTCACACAAGTTCTACGGTTGTTGTGGCTTTTAACGGGGACATCCTCAAACACTTGTTGTATCTGATCGTGCCAGGTCTTTCGCGGATGCCCTCTATTCCTGTTGCCTTCAACACTCGCCTCATATATTTTCTTAACCATCCTTTCCTCGTTCATACATAATAAAAACTACTACTAGTTAGTAGTTTTTAGTCTACTACATTGACTGATTGATGCTTGGAAAACCGCCTACAAAAACTTTGATGCAATGATTAATAATTAACATTTTATTAAAATTGCTGATATAAAAATGCAAGGCATTATCGTTAATTGCTATTCAGCTCTATAAACAACAAAAAAACCACAAGTATTCGGGATCCCGATCCGTAGGGATCCCGCGAGATTGGAAATTCTTATCTCGAGGGATCCCGAAAGGGCAATCCCGACTCGGAATTGCATTCCCTGATTGTATTGCCTTCGATTTTAAACATGTTTTTCCTAAACGACAAACCTTTATTTCGCTCTCCTGTAAAGTTCAAAATAATCACTTACGCCCTTTTGGTTGAGGACCTTCGATATGAAGTTTCGTCTTGAGTTTGGTTCTATGGTGTTATTGTGTGCTTTCAGTTATTTAACTCTAGCGGGAAAGCTGTAGAAATATGTGAACCATGCATCAGCCGCTTGAGAGATGCTTACTCTTTCCGCAAGAAGGTGGAGGCAGCCGGCAAGTCTGTCTACCACAGGTCTTTGAAAAATAGTGAGTATACACAGGCATACCTCATCCTACGACGCTTAAAATTTCTTTAACAAAATAGGTCAAATTCGCAGACATGGCTAGGGAGCGCATATTTCAGCTCCGGATTATGACCGGTTAATGGCGGTGGACTGAAATGTCCACCATATAAGCAAGGCATGCCTGTATATTAAACATGTATAAATATTATATTATACACAGTTCTACTTGCATTTTACTTCTTTTAGCAGGGAGAGTTGGTTTAGAATGGTGTTGAAGACACTGCGTCAGTGAGGATTCACTGAACGGCTGATGCAAAAAGCAGAATGCACAAGGAAATATGTAGAAGATGCCGTAAGACCATAAAGACCTCCCACGTGTTAAATTGTGTTTGCTATATTTTATGTTTTAGGGGAGCTCGGCAGAAATAGCCAAATTTCTACAAGTAAAGGCATGTTTTCAAAGACAAACGAAAAGTTATTCAGCAAATCCAGCAGCCTGGTCGGGAAATCTAAAGGGAGTGTCACTCAAAAGAGTAAGTTTTTTAATGATCTTCAAAATTCTTAACTCCATAAATATTAATTTACAATTTTTTTTATTGATCTAACAGAGCTACTCCACAATACTTTAAAGATTCCTGCCTTGATTAAATTATAATCTGAAAATTTTCTTACATCAATGTCCCAATATCATTAAAGAGTTAAGGTGAGGGAGTCCATTGAAATATACAAACATCCCAATTTCAATAGACATGACAGCTACAAACCATCAAGTATTTGGCGCCCTGTTCTCACGACATTAATTCAACCTTTGAGAGACGTCGCAGAAAAGTCCGCCGACGTAACTAGTACATATTGCACACTGGTGACCTCTATCGTAGAAGAAGTGAACACTCCACAACAAAGTGCATATAATTTACGTCCTCGGAAGCATTAATCAGTCCGCCCTCTACCTCCGCGGGTAAAGGTCGTCCTCCTGATGATGTTGAATAAGAATTCAACGAAACGTCGAGAATCGTCTCTCGGAATAACATACGGTTCGTATAAAATATCCGCAACCAGTTATAGTTAAATAGTCCTAGTGTCAATTGTGATAAAGTTAAGCCACAGCTTAGCAAAATTCTGATTCAAAATTCTTCAAGGTTTTAATAATTTCATTTGACTTGTTTATTTCGTTGAATAGATGCGTCACAGGTTTGGATATTACGGACAAGGTGTCTTTCAGCAGCTCATTTGAAATTTTATCTTCACCGGATGCTTTGCCACTTTTTTGTGTTCTTATATTTTTTGACTTCAGTTTCTAATATGCAAGGTATTTCTTCTTCATAAGTATAATTCTTGTATATTAATTCTCGTATATTATTCGCCCACCAACTCTCCACTGCTGGTTACCCATTATAATTACCGCACCGCATTCTAATACCATATTAAAAAAAAATTTCTTTGCCTCACAATATTAAAAGGTTATTTGTGTTTAGATTAAGAAATCACAATTTTAAAAATAAATTAAAAAAACCTTCCTGCTCTCACTGAAGTTATAGGTGCTCTCAAATACGTATGCTTACATGCCAGGCGCTTACAAACAATGGAGAGAAGCCTTTCTCCCACTCTCACTCTAATTATACTAGTTTTCGAAAATGTACGTTAAAAGGGGATTCGTTTAAAAAAACTGGAGAAAAATCGGTTCATGGACTCTATGTGACTTTTCTTTAATAATTACAATAGTCAACCGGCGTTACAATATCCCGGCTCGTTTTTAATTTTTATAATTTCATCTGCCTATGTGATTTTACGAAGAGCTTTCAGTATATTTTTACCGAAGCAGTTACCAAAAAAAACGGTGCGGATTCTTCCCTCCTCCACCGTCCCGCAAGCAAGCCCGAGCCAGGGTCTCCTGGGAGCGGTGTAGACATCTGCTCTGATGTGGATGTATCGTATCCTGACATAAAACAGGAGTGCGCGGAGTACTCCAGTAGGGCTGAGCAGGGCAGCGGTAAACATTATTTAATATTTATATTTGCCTTGTATTAACAGCCCTGAAAGTGGCATATGAGTGATAAGCACGCCACAAAAGCCATGTCAAGGAATGGATGGCACTCTGTTGTGACGGTCACGGACTTTCAGGAGCAATGAAGAAAATTAACATTCCTAACTTGCCAAGAGTTGCATATTTAATAATGAAATGGACCATTGATACGGTTCTAACTTATGAAAGACATGTTTTGTAAATTCAATATATCATTAGTTACTTAAAAATTGTCAAATATTTTGTAGAAAATAAGGCAAGTCAAATATTATCTACACTTTCACCATAACGCACCTTCAAAGTCGTCACACTTCCTTCTGCGCCCGTATGCTTAGAGTCGGTATGACTGTGGTCACGTTTGCAAAATTTGATCCCAATCGCGTCATTTGCCTTCCAGCTATTATAGTTTAAACACGTCCACTCTGTCAGCAAGAAGGAACAACAACAAATAGGGAAACGACTTCTCTGGTCGGAGTGTGTGAAAGAGTCTGAAATTTATTGTAGACTTGTCACAATACGGGGACAGGGCTTTATTGCGTAAAAGTGGTTTTTGTGGATTGAAAAGTTTGAAAGTGACTGGACGAGACATGAAAAGGGAGAAGGACACCCGTCAACCTCCATCACGGATGACAAAGTTCTGCAAGTTCGAGAAATGGTTCTATCGAATAGATGAGTTACCATCGGCGAGTAGTGTATTTTTAGAACATCAGTCTTGGTTCTGCCCATCAAGTCGTCCACGGCGAGCTTGGCTTCAGTAAAGTCTGTGCGGATTTCCACAGACCGAACCGCTGGACCAATTGCACTGACGAGGGAGGTGATTAGAAAAGTTATGTACGTATTGAACGAAAGGTGTAGATAATATCTGATTTCCTCTCACGTTGAATCACTTCAATAACTATTGACATTGGGATATTGATGTTGAAACATTTCTGACTTATAATTTAGGCAGGGATCTACCTATAAAGTATTGTGGATTAGCTCTCTTACACTGTCAACTAACCATGTCACAAATCATCTGTGTCAAAAAATCTTTTTTTTTATAAAATACTATTTATTAATTTTTAAACATTTTGTTTAAAGTTAAGTCCTACTCTCTGTGATATACAGTAGCCGGCAAACATCTTGAAAATTTTCGGCGTTTTGGGGGGAAGTTTGCGCATGTACCATTCCACCAAAGAGACCCAAATTTTGTCTTCTGCGCATTCCCCACTACGCCAAAAATTTTCAAGAAGTTTGCCGGCAACTGTACCTGTCTGGTGAGATAATCAATTTATGATATATTTATGAAATTGATGTGTTAAAATTTGTACTTTGAAGCTTAGTAAATAAGAAACCCTATTTGGTAATCTTTTGTTGTGTTTTGTCCAAACATTATGATTTTGATCACGCATCTCAGAGATTTGTACGCACCGGTTGCATCTAGAGAATTTATATTTTCAATTTGACAAAACTTTAATCGACCAAAATTTTATTATGTACATATTATTTACTTAACCTCTTGAATTTAAAATATTTTCCAGAGGATCCTATCAAAAGAACTCACATTTCTACAAAAACTTTGCCATTACCGAATGCGATTGGAAAGTTACCGAGCATCGCTAGTTCAAAAGACGACGCAGATTATTCAAACAATTTTGAAGATACTGCATTCGATGATAACTCCATTGTTGAAATTTTAAGTGACGGAGAATCTTCAACAACTTCCGAACAAATCAAAATAGCGACCGGGTACTGGAAGGAAATAGAACTACGTAAGAAATGGACGAGATTTGTCGTGCCTCGTCTAGATTTTTCCTGCAAAACGTGTCCCATCTGCGACGAAACATTTGAAACTCACATTAAGCTATTTCCGCACTATGAAAATCACTTCCCCAACTACCTTTGCCACATTTGTGGCCTGACGTTCGTCAAGATTACGAGTTTTAGCGGGCACTTGAAAACGCATTCCGGAATTAAGTACCCGTGCAAGCTGTGTAAAAAAGAATATTCATCGCAAAACAGTGTCTATCAACACGTCAAAGTACACCACCAGAAGCTTAAGCTCTTCAGCTGTTACGAGTGCAAGGAGAGATTCTCCAACTCGGTCACCAGGAGGAGACACCTGAGCCTGAAGCACGGTTTGGAGTGCGTCACGCATCCGTGTAAATTATGCGATAAAACATTTTTCAGCAGACATACGATGAAAGTTCACATTCAAAAGTTCCATCAAAAACTCAGAAATGTTGCCTGTTCTATTTGCGATCAGCGGTTCTTCGCCAAGCAAGGTTTAAAGGATCACATGGCCAAGCACACAGGTCAGTCAGTTGCTGTATATTGATTCATTTGTTTTTCAAGGAAATCTCCGCAAGCTGCGAAGCAATTTCTGCAAGTCCTTCAAGCTTATCAAAATTAAAAAACAATATTTATATATATTCAAGAACACATTCATATTAGGTCCTTACATATGAAATTGACGTTTAGTATGGGAGGAACATAAAGCCGATTTTTTTTATTATAATATATTTATTTAATCAAAGTATGTACCATTGCTATCTATGCACTTTTGCCATCTCATAGGTAGTTCATCGATCCCTTTACTTAAAAAACCATTCGGACGGGAATCGATAAAATCTTTGAAGGCGGTTTGGACTGCCCCATCGGAGTTGAATTTTTTCCTTTGCAAGAAGTTATCCAAATTTCGAAAAAAATTGTAATCTATTGGGGCAAGGTCCGGAGAGTACGGTGGATGTCTTAGACATTCCAATTGAAGCTCCTCTAATTTGGTAGCCGTCTGTTGTGCAGTGTGTGGTCTAGCGTTATCATGAAGCAGCAGTTGCCTAGAGCGATTACCCAGCCTCGATTGTTTAGCAGCTAGCTTTTCCATCATGGTTTGCAGTTGCTGACAATAGACATCTGCCGTAATCGTCTGGCCAGATTTAAGAAAGGTGTAGTGAACGACACCAGCACTAGTCCACCAAACGCTCACAAGCAACTTTTTTGGAGTCAATTTTCGCTTGGGGCATGGTTTGGCTGGTTCGGCAGGGTTCACCCATTGCGATGAGCGCTTCCGATTATCGTACAGGATCCACTTTTCATCACAGGTAATGATTCGATTTAAAATCCCTTCATTATAGTGCCGGTTGAGTAATGCAACGCAGCAGTCAACGCGCGTTTGTTGATTTGCTTCACTCAATTCGTGAGTCACCCACCTTTCAAGCTTTTTCATCTTACAAATTTGCTTCAAGTGGATTAAAACAATTTTATCACTAACGCCGCAGCCTGCAGCTAACTCGGATGTGGTTTGCGATGGATCCGCTTCCACAATAGCCTTGTATTCTTCATTATCAACTTTGGTCTCCGGCCGTCCACGGGGCTTGTTCTTCAGGTCGAAATTTCCAGAACGAAAACGTTGGAACCAAAAAAGCACTGTGTTTTCTTTTGCGGCACCGTCGCCATTCACATCATTAATCCTTCGAGCCGTTTCTGCAGCACTGGTGCCACGGTGGAACTCGTACTCGTAAATAACGCGATATTTCAAGTTTTTCATTTTGTAAACTGAGTGACGCAAAGAAAAAAACAATTGAGGAAAAAACAAATGAATTATAATTTTCAAAACACAAATGCATGAGTAAATAGCTGTATAAATTTGGATTTGGAATTCCTAACCAAAGAGAAGATATTTGAGATCAAATTTGCCAGTACGGCAAAACGCCAATTTCATATGTAAGGACCTAATAAAATACTCTGGAATCATCTAGGACACTCTTGCGAATACTGGAAAAGTCGAGGGTCCACTGGAACTGTAAAGAAAGGCGTCGAAACATCTAGAAGGCGGTGTCACCTATAAAAGTCCTGAAGTATATACATTGCAGTGAGTTTATTGTTTTGACATTTGACGCGCGATATTAAAATCCAGCGACAATACAGTGTGGTGAGCGAATGCGGCAACAACAGAAAAGTAAGCAGAGTCCTAACAGTCCCGTTAATAAATTCGTAATTCGTACCGTCAACGCCATAAAAACTGAGAATATGTTTATATCTTCTTCAAAAGAGCAAAATAATTTTGTGGCGAAATTATCAATATAATTAGTAAAAATGTACTTTGTTTTTATTACTTAGGCAAATATTGAAAATATCATTTGTAATTGTTTTTAATTTTAATTTTTAATTTGTCTTTATTTTTAAAAAGGAAAAACGTGTAAAAATTTTGATGTTACAGTTGAGGAACACTTGAGGTGTTTAACTAGCAATAATTATTCCGAATTTTCGAATCACCTTTTAGCTAAGTTTCATTCGTTTTCTATAATTAAGGGTTTACAAATTTTACATACAAATTATACAGAATTACAGTTTGATAAAATTTTTGAAATAAGAAAAAGTGTTAATAGTAAATTGAATGTTATAAATCACCAGGTCCTTTTTACAAATAGTTATCTTTGAAATATGTTTTCATGTAAGTACTTAATAATTAATAATAATAATAATAATAACCAATCACTAACAACGTACCTAATCTTACATTCATTTATAATTACATATCATGTATCCCTTGTAAAAATCATGGAATACCAGATAATGACCTACACTGTAATCTTTATTATAAAATAAAAATTATTGTCAAACAATAAAATGGCAAACAATGCCGTAAAACTGCTGTGCAGTTTGGCATATGTATCTATATAATGTAATAAGTATTAAAAAAAAAATATGGAAAAAAAATGCATATCCCATATACTTTTTTTATATTTTGACTGTCTATACTTACTTATTGGAATTTTTTCCAATCAAAAATAGATACCTCATTAGTGACGTCTGTATTTAATTGAGGGAATCAAAAGCTTTCGACGCCGGTGGCGCTGGATGATAAACTATATGACACATGTGAAATGGTTTGTGAAACATAAAATATATTCATATACAACTTCCAAAAATTTGATAGATGTGGTACTCAATCGTGAGTGGAAATCACTTAAGCCATCCGTACGATAAGTCGTAAGCCCTATGAACACCATAATAATAAACCATGAATAATATTATAGATATAATATATACTCAATAATTTTATTATTATATATATATATATATATATATTATATCTTAGAGTACATTTTTTTAATTAATCGTTTATATGTTTATATCTCGTTCAATCTCGTATTATCTTGTCCAATCCTTCTCCATCTCCATCCTCTCAAAGCAAGTCCTCTCTCCTCCATCTTTTAAATACTGACCAATTAATAAATATATATTATATATATATGCGTAGGTGTTCACCATCATCATCACTCTTGGCACTACAACCTTTGGTGGGTCTTGGCCTCCTCAATAATTTTCCTCCACTCATCTCGGTCTAGTGCCAGGTGCGTAGGTGTTCATAGCCATTATAATGTAATCCTCTGTTCCTGACATATTTAATAATAACCACGAGGGAACCAAATCATGGACACTCAATTGTAATCTAAAACATCTAGTATGACCTTGAATTCTCACATATTTTAACTTATCTAAATAAAATGAAACCTGCTTATTTATATTCCCGAAATTATTTTGGGTCTCAATATTTTTATCTTTTATTTACTCCCCATATTTTTATTTATCCGTGGTCTATTCATTCGTTAGAATGACAGCGCATCTGCGTACGCGATGATAATTAAATGTAATGTATGTAAATTTTAGTCTATAAAACCCCAAAGTGTATGTACTTATAATTTTAATTATAATTAAAAAATGGTCTGCGCAAGAAATGCCACGGACAGGAATTGGTGTTGCCAGATTAGCAATATCTAACTATTCTTACTGAATGAAAAACGAAGAAGAAAATAGAATTAAGTATTTGTGTATTTATTTGAATACATTTACTTAAATCGTCGAAAAATATTATTATACATATATGAAAGTAGACCATAACTTTGTGAACAAAGTTTACCGCGGCGCCTAACATAAAACAGTCATGCAATTTTCATTACATAAAATAATATATTATAGACTATAATCATAATCATAATCTAGCCATCTAACCTATTTAGAAATCAAAAGAAAATAATATTAAGGATGTGATTGTTTATCGAAAATCCACAGAGAACGTAAACCTTTTCATATGTGTAATGTTTTTGTTTGAATATTTCCAAACAAATCATCACCTCGGCGATCCCTACGTAAAATCAGACATTTTCCAAAAATGCCAATATACAGAAAATACTAAACAACATAAAATTTAATAAAAAAATTTCATGTTTTTTCGGAGGAAAAAAAACTACGCTTATTTTTTAAAGCCAAACTAAAAAGCTCTCCAGTAAAAATTCATTTTTTCTAGATGTCTTAGTTTACGTAGAGACCGTAGTTATATTATATATTTTTAAATATTACTTGAAGGTCAAGCCAGAAAGTAAGACTGTTTAGTTTTTTTAAAAATGTTAATTTTTGCTGTGGTCTCCATTTTCAGCCCATTAAACCAATTGTCGACGACAACCTGCATTCGTCATTATAAATCTGTTAACGATTTTCCATCCAGGAACGTATTAAGCTGAGGGATAATGTGAAAATGAATGGAAGCGAGGTTCGGGCTGTAGGTTTGTAGGTAGGTAGGTAGGAAAACGATGAATATTCCGTTCAAAATGCCCAATATACCATTTGGTTAGGGATCCAAAGGCATTATAATCAAGGTCAGTACCATACAGTCATATAGAGGATGCTATAATCTTAATCTCGGAATAGTTGCTAGAATTTCAGAAGCCGAACGGAAGAGTGCTAATCACGAAAGAAAAGAGTTGCCTGTTTCTAAATATATACATACACTGAGTATAACAGAGTCAGTCCGCAATATTTTACAGGTAGATTCCTGCCTAAATTATAATGTAAAAGAATACATAAAATGATACAAAAAAATTACATTAAATACACAGGAATATATAAAGTATATATGAATGATTGTTTGTTATGGGCGAAAGGTTTATTGCACTGAGGTGACAGTGGATAGGGTGCAGCGACTTAACACCACTCCCATAAGGGGAAACAAAAGAAGACAACACAAAAAGAAAAACGAAATGATATCCGGCAAGAGAAGTCAGATCCGGCAGATGGTCACCTGATGCGAGGGCACAAATTAAATAAAACTGTAATATCTCTACTTTGGATGATATTTGGATTGCATCACATTAAACTCGGATAAATTGTAGTGACTTGTATTGATAACCCAACGTGAGGAACGAATGGTTCCCAAAATGGCGGCCTATTTATACGCTGCGCCCCATAGGGATACCACATTGTTTTTTAATTCAGATCCCCGCAAATGTCCCACCGAGACACCTACACCCTGATAAACTCACGAAAATGTCCGAAGTTCCACGCATTCCGAACCAGGTCAACGTGTATTGGGTAGTGTCAAAATATTATCTAAGAATATAGCTTCTCTATTCGAGAGTTTGAAATGCGTTACTTGTTAAAAAGCGTGTTAATTTTAAAACGCCCTCGTACAAGTATTTTTTAGCAACAAAAAGTTGTTGATTGAGGACAATTTAATTGTGTCGATTTACCACGTTAAATAAATAGCTCTGTCATTTGATGGCTCAGTTGTGCAATCTTCAATAAGAATTTTGCATTCAAGGGAAGCGAGTCTTTTCTACAATAATCGTAAATATCAAATAAATTATATTTACAATTAATAAGCCCTACTATTCCGCCGCATTGGTCATATTTTAATGCAAATCAGTTGATCTTTGGCCCTTTACAGCATTCTAACTGGTTGCGCCAATTGCAGTCACGTCCTTTCATAAGCAAATTAATTTTAATTTACAAATATTATAAATGGCCTGTGTCAAAATAGTTTGCAGACAAGTCTTGCGGCTATCCATTATGTTCCATGTTACCTATCTTAATTCCAGGTTGTTGTTAGAAGTTATACTTTGATGGAAGGATTCGTCTTACTGCAAAAAGTAATAAATTATCATTAAGGCGATCGTCTGGCAAAGTGAGCCAAATTGACATTTTTTTCTCATTTCTTCTCTTGAGTTTTTTTATTATATTTTTGTATAGAAATATATCATATTAGATTTCAATTTGTTTTCATGTTAAGTAGTTGATTCATTATAGTTCATTTTCCATGCATATTTCTTTTTATATTTTGACTGTCTATACTTCGATTTTTTAATTTAATTTGTTAGTATACAATTCTATCCTGACGAAGGGGCCATGGGCTCTGAAACATGTTGATATTTTTCAATACAAAAGTGGTGAACACAAAGTTCATTTTTATTAATTATATCGTATTATAATTTATCTGTCAAGTTTCGTATATTTTAAATACGGATATCTTCTTATAATGACACAAATTACATTATTTAATCAATAAATAAATTACTAAAGGTACGACGTTTTAAAAATGAAGAAAATTTCTACACTTTGCGGGCCTTGTGTGACTGTATGGGATTGCGAGATGTCTTTTTCTCTCAATAATATTGCAATATTATTATTAAAATAATTATTCACTTTGACAGACGATTGCCTTAAGTATATTATATTTTTAAATACAAAGAGAATGAAATATTCAGTTTGTACGTACCAACTGTACCCTTTGCGACCGTATTATATTTCGAAACCTTGAATAGTTAACTAAAAAAATAATGTAATGGAAATTATATTCAAACTTACTAAGTCCAATAAAAAAGCGCAATAAGAACCTTAAGTAATAACTTCACATTCGATTGCCTTCAAAGGGAGAATGACACGAACTACCTATACCTACAAATTACACGGTACCTCACTTATAATTTAGTCGGCAAGGTTGCCCTTACGTCAAAGAAATTGTGTATTACATTTTAGTTATAACATTAAATTACATATGAACGATAATTTATTTAACATTTGTAAATTATTGTGTGTCCTTTTTCATTTGGTTTATTTATTTTATTGTGATTCGACATAATTTGCTTTACGAACAGCTTATGGGTATGGGCAATAATGAAAACTCACTCGGCCGCATTCTGAAATGAGCAACATTGCTATTTCTGTATCTTGACAGTTGTCGTATATCTAACATTGCAATGACGTCAATTCTGTCGTTTTTAGTATGACAGGTTTGAAATCAATGAATTCAATCTATCAGAAAGCCCTGAAACGTAAACAAACGTTAAGTTATCCACAATTTGCGAAACCCGTGAAAAGGAGCGGTACATAATAATAATTTATAATGACCCGTGTAACACGAACCGCGCGCTGATTGACGTGTCACACTCGGGCGCCCGGGTCTCATTAGTGGGTAGTCATCATCAGTGTAATTGTTGTCATTCCAGCCTATTTCCAGTATGTTACGGACATACAGACATTCGAAATAAGTATAGTTGATTAGATATTGGCTTGTTTACCGAAGATCGATAAAGTAAAGAAAGCAGGTTGGTATCTTCTAAATACTTATTCTTATACTTCTTCTTTCTTCTAAATACTGCTTTACTTTGTGAACGCCATACTTAATTTAATGTATTTTTAATCAATGTTTCGATAGATATAAAGAGAAAAATACATAAATATTAATAAAATTAAAACACTGCATAAAATCACTATTTATTGAATTATCAACATGTTTTGGAGTCATTGGTTCCCTCATCAGTATTTAACGTATTCTATTAATTACAATTGGAAGTATAGACATTAATAAAAACAAAAAATAAATAAATTGGAGTTGAACAAATTTAAAACTATTTGACAAAAGGGTCTGGTTATTTATAATATTTAATTTTCTACTAGTAAGTACTTATTAATATTAAAGGAGAAATACCTTGAACAATATTGATATTACCGATACAGAGGATTTATTATGTAGAAGCGTATATGAATGTTCTTAGGTTTTCACGGCCACTCAGAATCTTCTGGTTTGTGTCTTCTGGGGTATTATGCCGTTCTGACCAGAAAGGTCGTAATAACACGGCGTATAATATCCCAGAAGACACAAACCTATAGAAGCGTATAATTTTTCACATAAATGTGAAAGATTGCGGCGAGGTAATCTTTAAAGAAATATATGAAAATAGAATGATTTTCCGCTCATTAATTTAAAAAAAATTAAATTATATTTACATAAAAACTTTTTTTTTCACCCCACTATATATAATTTATATATGATATACCCCACAAGTTTTAAATGCTTACGCCCCTTAGAGTTAGATCACATAAAAAAATTGTGCTTGTTCACTAGAAAAAAACCGTTTTCAGGGACTCCAAAATATAAAAATAAGTGCTGAAATATTCTTTGTCAATTACTACAGATAACTTTTTGCGTACGAGTTTGAGATAACATAGGCTGATAAAGTATTTTCCTACCAACTAGTCCATTAAAATATGTAATAAATCGTGTTCTAAATTGCAACATCTAAAATCTATGAATATAATTAAACTAGTTAACTTTGTTTACACCACTAAAATTTTAGTAGTGTAAACAAAGTTAACTAGTTTAATTATATTCATAATGAATAACCACAAAGTTATAGCAAAATACAACAGTCTTAAATCTATCCTAATAAAAAAATAAAACTGTATTGTTCACTACTTATCATTACGTAGGATATCGTCGGCTTGGGGTGTAAAACTGCTATCTACACTTTTTAGGTAAAATACGTTTTTGATATCATTGGAAAGAGAAAAAAAACTGCATAAAGTATGATAAACAGCTAAATCAATATTGAAATATAAAGTATGCTTTTTGAACGAAACGTAAACCTGCTATTTTAAGCGCACAAAATACTTAAAGCGAAAATCTGCTATCTCCATGTTAGAGTATCATTTTTGTACTGAGAAGTTGTGACGGCGGCGCGTATTTGTGAGCGCTCCTTGTATTTTGTTATTTAATTAAGCAGCCCCGCATTATTAATGGCAGGTACAAGTGTAAGGATACAAAAAGAGTTATGAAATGCATTATGTCACTGAAGAATGCCGACAAAAGATTTTTCATGATTTTTGGAAGCTGACATGGGGGCAAAAAAAACTTTTGTCGATAATATGGTAACTTTGTATATGAATTAAAAGGAAAACTACATCACAAAGTAAATCGAGAAGGGCCCAGAGTCTATTTTATTATTTAAAAGTTGATGATATGTTTTGATCAGAGTATGTAGAACTTTTTTTTTAAATACTACAGGATTCGGCCAATGGACCGTTCTCAATTGGAAGAACTCTAAATCTGTAGAAAATATAACGAAATCTAGTCGTTCAAAACCTTTTGAAGAGGAACGTATAGAGCTTCATGGATTTTTCGATTCCTTACCTGTTATGAAATCTCACTACTGCCGGGCGACAAGCAACAAAAATTATTTACTACCGGAATGGTTCTCTAAACAACGGCTTTATGATTTCTATCTTAAAGATTGGTGCGAATCTCATTACGTGCGACCACTCTCGATTACAATATTTCATGAAGTGTTTGACATAAAAAATATCGGATTATTTCATCCCAAGAAACATCAATGTGAAAAATGTGCAGCATATTCTCTGGGCAAAGTATCTGATGAGTACTACAGGAATCACGTAAAGAGGAAAGATGAAGCCAGAAAACAAAAGGAGATTGATAAAAATTCAGAATCGAATATATTCACGGTAGATTTGCAATTTTGCAATCTCAAATCTAATGTTAGTAGTTTTTACTACAAAATAAAGCTGCAAGTTCACAACCTAATATTTTACAATGTAATTAATAAAGACGTGTTTTGTTTAATTTGGAATGAAGTTGAAGGAGGAGTTAACGCTGAGGAGTTGG
This sequence comes from Agrypnia vestita, assembly GCA_016648135.1. NCBI lineage: Eukaryota > Metazoa > Arthropoda > Insecta > Trichoptera > Phryganeidae > Agrypnia > Agrypnia vestita. Next base: position 102,397 of record JADDOH010024605.1, on the reverse strand, counting down.
CCAGTATTTGGTTAGATTTTATAGAAAATAAAATTTTACCAACAGTCTCGGCTGAATCCAAATTAATTTTCTACAGTGACGGATGCTCATACCAAAATAGGAATAGCACAATGGCAAATGTTCTTCTGAACATTTCAATGAATTGAAATATAGTAGTAAAAAAGTTCCTTGAAGTAGGGCATACATACAGGGCAAATGGAAAAAGACGGTATGCATTCCAGTATTGAACGGTCAATAAAAAATAAAAATATTAATGTTCCTGCTGACTATGTAGCCATTTGTAAAGTAGCGAGAAAAAAACCGCACCCATGTATTTTTATTTTAATCACAATTCTTTCAAATTCATATTTATTTCATCAATATTCAGTTGTTTAACAGCATCCGTCCTAGTCGTGACAAAGAAGATGCAAAAGTTACGGATGTAAGATCACTGAAATATACTCCTGATGGTGAAATATATTTTCAATAAAATTTCAGTGATCCTTGGAGAAATTTACCACAAAGAAAATCGACAGTTGCAAAACCATTAGAATGGAGACAACAAAAAATCTACATGATTCCTGGAGAAAAATAACAGCATCAGAGAAGATTTAATGACATGCAACAACTTAAATCTACTTTACCGCTTGATTATCATCAGTATTATGAAAACTTACCACACGAGTTACGTAAATTAATGTAATTATTGACATATTTGTTTGAATTTTATTGGTATGAAAACCTGCTATGTACATTTCATTGTTTACTATTTAAGTGAGAAAACCTGCTATAATATAAAAACTCTAATTACTAAAAGGCTACTGAATATTTCAATACATAAATGAGCTTGTAAAGACCAGGATCATATATTCTTTCAACGGTATTTTCATTTTTTCGATTGCAGTTATATTTAATTTTTTAAAGTGTTTTTATTGTCCCCTGTATAATTCACTCTGGTGCAGATAGCAGGTTTACACCCTAAGCCGACGATATGTAATTTGTTACTAAATTTTCCAAATAATATTGGTTAAAATATTTTCTAAAATCTCGCACTTTTACATGAATTCACTTTGAACTTTTGTCTCAAATTGTTATCAAATTGTCATAACTCAAATTGTTTAGGAATATATTTTCACGATGATTATTCCACGGCTTCGAAAATTATATTCATTTTATTTATTATCTTTCCCTTTATCGTATATCATAATGGTTGTGTGGTCATGATTTTGAAATACTTACGACTATTTGTTTGACTCTAATCTAACCTTTTTTTATCTATTTGCACGAGCTAAAAGTAGCTTACATCACAGGTCTTACTGACAAAATCAGCCGGGTGTTGCTGAAATTAAATATAAAAACATTTTTCAGCCCCCATAGTTCGATCTCACGTATGTTGAGTCGTGTGAAAGATAACACACCGTTCGAGTCTCCAGGTGTATATAGAGTGCCATGCGATTGTGGAGCATTCTACATATGACAAACCAAACGCAATATCGCTACACGTTTGAAGAAATATATTGGAGCGATTAAAAATAACAACTCCAATATATCGGCAATCTGTGAACATGCATCCAAAGGGAATCTCTGTCACTTCATCAGATTTGACAAGTCACAAATCTTATCAACAGAACCGCACCTTATACCCAGATTAGTGAGGGAGTCCATTGAAATATACAAACATCCCAATTTCAATAAAGATGACAAGTATTTGGCGCCCTGTTCTTACGACATTCATTCTACCTTTGAGAGACGTCGCAGTAAAGTCCGCCGACGTAACTAATACATATTGCACACCGGCGACCTCTATCGTAGAAGAAGTGAACACTCCACAACAATTTACGCCCTTGGAAGCAGTAATCAGTCCACTCTCTACCTCCGCGGGTAAAGGTCGTCCTTCTGATGACGTTGAATAAGAATTCAACGAAACGTCGAGAATCGTTTCTCGGAAAAACATACGGTTCGTATAAAATATCCGCAACCAGTTACAGTTATATATGTCTATCGACCGTAATTATAACCTTAACTCTTTAATAACATACTACTGATATATCGCTAACTCTCGATGCGCAACGAAAGCATGATTCATTCGATTAAACAAATTTAACAGCACGTTATGCAAACATGACATTAGTTGATATTTTATTATTAACTTCGTTCGTCGCGAATTCAAGGACCGACACGTCATTATTTTTGAAGACATTAAATTGTAATTCGTGAACTTCACGCTCGCACTTCACTTTTACACTATATTGTGGTCGACAAAATCATAAGTGCGTAGACACGAGGAGAAGATTGGAGTTTACGCAATTATGTCTTAACGACTAAGGGTTTTTGTATTGCGGTAAAAAGCTATCCGCACTTAACAGGCAGTTTAGATGTTTTTACTTGCGACCGTGGCACATATAAGGGACCATTAGGTCGCGCGCTGACGCCTCGTGACGTAACAGAAAGTGCGTGAGACAGAATTTTAACTATTTTACAGCCAATCAGACAATAGAGATTGGCAACTAATTTTTTTCGATATCTGTGTGAGCAGTTATTATTTTATGCTAGTGAAATATTGTATTTCACACAACTGTTTAAACTTAAATCTACGTGAAATGTTGGCATTTGGAATGTTTGACGTGTTGAATTCTTTCAGTGACCTGTTAGATTTTCATTAACTATTGATTATGAAGGCATCCAAATAAAATGTAACAAACGGGTATCAAGTATAATATTTTATTTTTTAATTGTAATCCGAGGTTTGAAAACAGATATACTACTATAAGTTTGGTTCATTGTACAAAATTATGACGGAAGTGCCCCTCTATTACAGGATAGCAAGATTGTTATAATAGGAGATCAATATACCGGTTCAAAATATCCGTGATGTACTTCATAATGTACCTACCATAACATAATAATTTCGTTGTCTGTCCTTCCGTAACTTCGTGTTACGTCCGTAATTTCGTTCGAATTCACGGCAAAAAAACAAATGAAACGGCCGGAGAAGGGGCTTGAACCCCGTGCCAGTAAACCCGAAGGCGGCAACAAGCCCGTATTACCCGTCAAAAATACAGTAGGTACATGTAGGACTTTGCAAAGACGCGAACCATTTCACGTTCGGCCTAATCGCCAGGGTTTAGATAGTAGGTTATGGGGACAGACAGACAGACGATATTTTGTTAATTAATATGTAGGTAGGTATATTGAAAAAACTTATGCACTAAATGCGTTTAAAAAAAAATTATGTAACGCGTGTAAATACAATATAACACACGTGTACACGCAGGTTAAGCCTAACTTTCGTTCGCAACAAATTAATATATACAGGGTGTATAGCTAGTAACAAAAACTTTACAGGTGGATTCCTGCCTTGATAATGAGTCGAAAACGTTCAAGCAATTATGACCTAATATCGATAGTTATGGAGATATGCAATATCAAAGTTTGCATTTCTTTTTCAATATTTCGGTTAAATCGATTATGAAAAATTCATTCACTTTAATAAAAGGCGAATAGTACGGTAAAACCATGGAAAAATTAAAAAATATAATTTATCATTTTATTTGATTTGTATTGAATGAATTTTTCACAATCAATTTAGGTTATTGTAATGATAACTTTTTGCCAAAAATAACTATGAAATAAAAAAAAATGCAAACTTTGATATTGCATATCTCCATAACTATTGATATTATATCTCGGTTGCTTGAACATTTCCGACTCATTATCAAGGCAGGAATCCACCGGTCAAGTTTTTGCTACATGAGACACGCTTTAAACCTTATATCATTTATTACTACGTCACACACACATTTCCCGTTACTAATTGGTATTATATAACCGTACCTACCGCTGTGATAATTTAATAATTTTCTCATATAAATAAATACAAAGTAATCCATGGCGTTGTGGGGCGCACTGCAGCAATAAATCTTTGACACCGCACGGCCGAACGCATAAATATTATTGATAAGAAATTCTGTAATAACTTCTTACAGCGAATCGCGCGCCATTAGCCGCCTGGCGGGAAAACATAACTTGCACCCGCCGCCGTAAGATGCCACTAGCCGTATCACAAAGATCGCGAATGCCTTATTATCGTATTTAGCAACCGTCTGTACGCTTATTATCTTTTATACAAATTTAATGTTTTCGTTAATTTTTAGATGAATAATTTATTCAAAATATTAGGTAAGAAGTGACTTATTAATAAAACATGAATACTTAATTAAATGTAATTAGTACAGAAAACATTTTAACTTGATGCGTGTTTGTTGCTCCCTCGATAGTGTAAATTGTTTAGGTACCTAGTTAAATGTGATATTACGTATCACTAAAAATATTTTAATAAACAGATATTATGAGATATATTAGTAAATTTTACGAAAACTATTGATTACAAGTCCATCTATTTTGCTATAGGCAGGTTTTTTTTATTTTTCAATTTTATATATAAGTAGGTACTTTAAAATATTTCGCAGTCGATAAATTTTATTTGAATAAAATTAAAGAACAATAAAAAAAAGTCAGTGATTATTTGGGCGTAGATATATTTATTTAAATTGATTGGAATTGCAATTACTTTACTTTACTTTATTGAATTATTCTATGTCTAGCCGTAAACCTGCGAAAAATGACAGGAAAATAATTGCATAGCCTGAGCCGCGCGCTAATTGATGTACCTATCACATCCGGCTGACTGCACCTCGTTAGCGGCTAGTCAGTGTTGTTGTATTTTCAGCAAGTTACGAACGGACATTCAAAATTAGGATTGTTTATGATTATTAAATCAGATGAAAAAGATTAAATTTGTTCCTCTGTGTGAGTTTAATAATATTTTTATATTTTACTACTTACTTATGTTTCTAGAATAACATAATCTCTTATCGACAGATTAAACTCACTTTTTTTAGAATTTCCTCATTGACTAGGTGGATGAGAACCAAAAATAATAAAAAAATTAAATTAAATTAGTTGATATAAAAATACAATCCTTTGTCACTCTCATATTTCTGAATATTGCATATTTATTCAGATTTCTCTGGGCCTAGATTTATGAACCATGTTCCTATTAATTTCAGTGTCGATAATCGAAGCACTGCATAGAAGGCGTGTATATTTGTACACATATTAAGACAGTGGTATGATTATGAATTTGTATAATTTATAAAATTATATGGTCAATATATGATATATGTCTACTAAATGTCTCTTTTACATTTACAATTACGAGAATTTGTTAAGTATTAATCGTACTTGTTTCTATTTGTTCGCTTATTAGTTAAGGCAAACCATTTAGAAAATGACTAATTAGTGGAGTTGGAGAACTGGCTTTTTAAAAATCGATTAGCTCTTTTATGCTTACCGGTCGAGAGTGTGAGAGCACGCATTAACCGTTTTGACGACATATACCTAACTAGTTATTACACTTGTCCGTCCATAATGACATAAGACAGAATTTTATGTTCATATTTAAACCAAATAATTTATAGGTGCCTACCCTACCATCGTTACAATATATAAATTCATTTGAAAAAAGACGTGACGTCTAGAGGATAATATTTTTTCATATCCAGTCAAGTGACGATGTGCCGTACGATGGTATTATATTATAATACCATCTACCCGGTTTCGCCAGAAGCTCATATTAATTACATTTTTACACAAAAAATTTTATTGAAAAATATTCCAAAAATAATGCTTACAAGAAATTAAAAGTTCGAAACAAATCAAGTTATCACAAATTATTTATTCAAAGTGATTCTTAATAAATTCAAATAATTTTCCTCATTTGGTAACTTAAATTAAACGCAAACAGTCACTTAATTTATTTTGTCTCTCATTAGATTTCTTTCGAATCGATATTTTTTTATTGAATAATTCAAAAATACGAAACAAGGAATCGGCGTATCACCTTATTATTTGACAATTAAAATGATATTTCAAAGCTACATAGCTCACGATAAGATGACACGGTGAGATGAAAATAGTTAGGTTGTCCTAGAAATTCCGGACAGAAAAGGTTCGAGACGTTTTGCTGCTTTACACAAACGGATTTCCTGCTTCATATGTGCGAGTACCTAAGTACGAGATCTCATTCGAAATGTGAGTGCATACTGATTATACTTATTTATTAAAATAGCTACTGACGTGCAGATTATTTAAACTTTTCTATCAGTTGCGGAGATATTACTAGACATTTCACTAGTTATATCATTGTAATACAATTTTCTTAACACAGTGAACAGTGTACCCGATTCTCCAAGTTTTCCTGTTTCCCCATATAAGCGCATATCATCTGACCTGCTTGCTAGGCCTGTACGCATTCTATTCATATTTGGATCCATCCTTTCTACTGCTAATATTTCTATAATGCTGTCTGCAGAAATACAAACATATGTCTGTCCAGCGGGGACGGCGAACCAAGGACACCTGTGCCTACATGACTATTGGAATAATCAAAATATATTATCAAACATAATAATTTTGTTGTCTGTCCGTGACTTCGTATAACCTCTATGATTTCGTTCGAATTCACGGCTAAAATAACGTGGTTAAACGGCCGGAGACGGGACTTGAACCCCGGGCCAGCAAACCCGAATCGGCCGCAACTTAGCAATGTTGCTATCGCCGAGCCTGCGTAACCGATCAAAATACAAAATATATAGGACTTAGCAAAGGCGCGAACCGTTTCGTGTTCCGCCCAAGGTTTAAAATAGCACCATTAACTGCCGGCAGGGGAAATTAAAAAAAATATTCTGATAAAAATCGTTATTACTATTTCATGGGTGTCGGCTATAAATAAGTCAATATGTACTTATTTTTTAGGAACCGGCATGTAAAAGTACCATCTTTTTTGACAGGTTACCTACAGCTAGTATATATAATATAAGCTATTTTTATATGGGAAAGTAGGTATGGAAGTCTCTTTGGGTGTTTATAACGCTGACGACTTATCGTACGGATGGATTAAGTGATCACTTTACAAAATGTAACGTTCATCAATTCCACCCATAGTAGACAAAACCTTTCAAATTTTTGGAAGTTGCATATATGTTAAATTTGCACAACTTGTTTCAAGTGTGAGTTGGGTTTTACTACCGCCACCCGTGGTTGAAATTTGTTATCCCCATAAACCAGTAGGTACAGATGTATCCGCTGGTAATAAGATATCTATATTTTTGATTGGAGTTTTTTAAGCAATATTTTTTTATGTATACGACATTCTTACGAATTATTAACATTTACATTACACTAGAATATGCCGGAATAATTATTTCAATTTTTAATAATACTTATTTTGATAACATTGGAATAATATTAAATAGCAGGCTTCTTGCTAACATGAAGTGGGAGACATTTAAATATTTTATCTGTATTTTGTCTTACCAATTATGAGCAAGCAATTATGTATCCCTGTTGGATGACCGAATAAAAAAATAACATAGTGGTTTAAACCAAGTGAATTTTTGTGTTTAATATAATTAAAAATGAATAAGCACGAAGTAATAGCTAACTTATACATAAAAATTATATATCCTTACCTCATAAATATGACAAATTTTAAATTTACGAATTTATAAAGCGCCATTTTCATAAAAATTTCATCCCGTGCTCCTTAAGGTAGATCTATTATATTTAGTAACCAAAGACGTTTTATAAAAGATGAGAATTATTCTCCAAAGATGGCAGACTGTTTTCTAAAATCGTGTTTGATCACGTCTCTGCAAGGTCAAAAAGTGCGTGCGAATTGCTTGCTCGTGGCCTGGCGTGACACGCAAAGATTGGCGATTTTACTTGCTAATGGCGTTTAAAAGGTTAAGTCCGGTTTTCAGGGTTCACACATCTGCATGAGTCAGCGGTGTCCACTATTATTTCTTGAGCTTTAAGCCTCTTTTATTATTTTTTATATACAGGGTTATTTGTAAAACATTAATAACCTCGCAAGAATATATTCCTGCCTTGATTATGAGTCGAAAATGTTCAAGCTATTATGACCTAATATCAATAGTTAAGGAGATACGCGTCATCAAAGTTTGCATTTTTTTTCAATATTTCTGACTTATTTTTTGTAAAACGTTGGACTATCGTTACAGTAACTCATATGGATTACGAAAAATTCATTCGTTTCAATACAAGTTAAATAAAATGATAAAAACCCTAAAAAAATTCCAATTGGAATTCGAAGGTTTTTTTTTATTTGACTTGTATTAAAGGGAATGAATTTTTCATATTCGATATAAGTTACTGTAATGATAGTCCAACGTTGCACAAAAAATAAGTCAGAAATATTGAAAAAAAAAATGCAAACTTTGAAGACGCATATCTCCTTAACTATTGATATTAGGTCATAATAGCTTGAACATTTTCGACTCATAATCGAGGCAGGAATATAGTCTTGCGAGGTTATTAATGTTTTACAAATAACCCTGTATATATTTTCTTGCTTTATCATAGATGTATTAAACAAAAGAAAATAATTATTATTATTTATATTTTTTATTTCCTTTCTTTTTTCAGGTATTTTACTATTTTCTGCTACAGTTCTTTAATTTTTCAGGACTTTCACAGGTACAGAGTGGTCAATGTCACACCGCTTGCACAGTTTCCCATATTCCACCTATCATGCGCATGGGCATTACACTCAAATAACACGTGTTTGGGGGTTTGCTCTTTTTCAAGTTTTTTCTTTTTCTTTCTTTTTGGTATTACAAGGACATGTGTTATCGATACTTCTCTTGAATTTGAAAATATAGCTGAATGTAATAAATAATATCTATCTAGTGTAGAATGTAAAAATGAATTGAGTGTGAAATAAGGATTGCAATTTTATTAGTCAATAAATAAGAGTAAGCAGGTAGTTTAATTGAAAATAGATAAGACATTTCCTTATTGACCACAATAGCTAAGGGTTCTATGCTTATCCCGGTATACCAAAGGTATTTTTCATAGCACACAGACATCGTTAGAAAAAATAAACATTTTGTATGACATATGCATATCGATGTAAGCTTCTCTTTAAGAATTAATATATTAAAAATATGGAGTTAGAAATTAATTATAGTACCTAATTAATTAAATGTTGAGTTCTATGAATTAGTGATGAGTTAAACCTTTATTTTAACAGTAATTATGTGAGATTTAGGTATATTTGATTGTAGCGATTGGAAATTGTTTTTTTATAATTCGACGAGAAATCATTGATATGCTAGAGTCTAATTCTTCAATAGTTATATTTCAGTGACAATCATCTTTACAATCAAATACTAATCACAGAAGCAGTCACAACAGACTGAAGTATTCATTTATACAGGTACAGACACAAATTTAATGAAATATTTTGGTAGTATTTTCGTCATACCATATAAAAATTAGTCTACTGCGATTGCACCTCTAACTTATTTAGATAATATTTATTTAGAGGTATCATTACCACCTGCGAAATCCGTGCACACTAGTTCATGGGAATAGACTACATGTCTCTAGCATAGTCTCTTCAAATAAGCGAAAGGTTTTTAGATTTGAAACATATATAAAATTTTAAAAATTTTGATAATGTGTGGATGGTTTTACGATGGAATTGGTGAACGTTACATTGAGTAGAGTGATCACTTAAGCCTGCCCATACAGGTAAACCCCATGCCATCCTGTAAAGAGACTGCCATAGATGTTTCTTACATAAATTGTTTCATCTCTGTGAGACTTATATAATTTAGCTTAATTAATTAATCATCCTTCTGGGGATAAAATCCAGTAACTATGTTTTCAGAACATACCTACATATAAAAGTATTGTTGTAATATTTATGCTTAGAATATTTAATTATCGTTAGTTAAAAAATGTCAGTATGCCATAGCGGGCCAACGTTTCCGTACCCCATCTCTATAGTGTTGTGAATTGCACAATGATTGCTGACAGGCTCGTAGCCCCCAAAGGAATACTATACTGACCGTTGGAGGCACAAAAGACGCCTGATAAATTAAGCATGAAGCTTATATGGGAGGCTCTTTAGAAATATGATTGAAAAGTTTTATCTTAGTGCCCTCCTGTTGAGGTATTATTCTAAGTAAATGATGTTATTTTTTATTCTGTACTTGTAGTATACAAAACAATACTAAATGATTCCAAAAAAAAAATTTCCTGTGATACGTTTTTTTAAAAATAATAAACAAAGTAATTTAAAAAAAATTCCGTTAGTTATTTTCGTCACTTAATTTATTTATTTAATAAAAAAAAGACATTGTGTCTTTCATACACATGTTTATTCTTCTTCTTCTTCTTTTATTAGATAATCGATCTGTATTGACAGGTCAATCCTGGTCATGTGACGAGGACGTCCAGCTCTCTCTCCATCAATTTGGTGGTCTCCCTGGCGGTCGGCGCCTCTTTGGAATCCCGCGCATCATGGCTCTGGGAAGTCTTGTCTGGTCCATTCTCTCGACATGGACCCTCCAGAAATGCCTTCTCTGCCTGATCCATCGTATAATGTCTTTTATGTCGTAGGTTCTGCGATTTCCGTACTCAATGCGGTACTTTGTCTCTGAGTGTCTTGCCCGCATTGAGGGTCTTCATCTCGGTAGTTCTGAGAATGTGTTTAGTTCTCACCGTGTTCGCTATTACGTCGATACCATATTTCGTGATAGGTCTTTGCATGTTTTATATATTTTGACTTTGCTTTCCACTAGCATATGCTTATTGGACCACACGGCGTCTCTTAAGCATCCGGAGATAACCGCTGCTATGTTTGTCTGCTCTTTGACTTCGTTATACAGACACAAACACTTATAATTTTGTATATTAGATACATATGTCTAAAATATATATTATTATATATGTGGGGCATAAGAGAAAAGGGAAAATATCCAAAAATTAAAAAAAAAATTGAATGCATTCACCGAGGATTACCAATTTAACATGTACTGAATTCTAGACTTTATGTATCTATTCCTTCCAAAATCATGTTTACTATTAATTTATGGGCTATGTAATCCTACAAAGGCCTATAAAATCTTGAATTCAGTACATCATAAATTAGTAATCTTCTATGACTGCATTAATTTTTTTTTTGATATTGCTGCCGTTGCTTTTTATACCCTACATATAGATAACCTTTTCATCATCTTTGTAATTTATAAAAACGAAATAATAAATCTACATTTATTCTTCTCTTATTATTATATTATTTCAACATATGTATTTAATTTTTTAAATAAATTAATATTAAGAAGAAACATGACTTACTTAAAAGTGGAATTTTCAATTAAAAAGACCTAAATAATTTTTTCAAATTCACCGAAAAGGATTAATGTGCGACTGAATGTACAAAAAAAGTATTTAAAAGTTTACACAATAATCTCAGTGGAGCATCTCGGCCTGAATTCATAAACAGAAAATTGCACAAAAGTGCAAATCTACTTAGACCGCAGATTAAATTATGCGATACGGTACTAAAGCAGATGCGGATTTAAATTGCATTTGATGTTTGGAAAATCGGGCTATTAATAACGTAATTATAACAAGGATAAAAATCTGAAATATTTTTCTGTTGGGGAATTGCGATTAACATTTGTGACCAAAATATTTTCTCGATATATAATTTGACAGCAGGGGCGTGCAGTGAGAACATTGAAGCATGACATTTGCGTAAGCATATATTTTGAAAAAAAAAATCGAATTAATATATATCCTATATAAATAATTATATATGTAAGGACCTAATATATATATATCTTGTAATGCTCCTTCTGCAGTATTTATGAGAAACGTGTAATGGAGTCGTTTTATAGGATGGCCCAGGGCTTACGACCTGTATGGGCTGACTCAAGTAATCACTCTACACAATGCAATGTTCACCAATTCCATCGTAGAACATTCACACATTCATCAATTCCATTTTCATTATTTATACATGTTTTTTAATTATATTATTCAGATTTTAATATAACCTAATGTGTCACAAAAATATATATCCCCTGTAAAGGTCACGCTTCAATGTACTCAATGCACGCGCCTGCCTGACAGAGAGAATTGACTGTTTCTGGAGAATACCTACAAGTATTGAAAAGATAATGAAGATAGAGGTTCTTGAAATGAATTCACCTCATAAATATTAAAACGCATTGTACGGTTCTAAGTATAATATCAATCTTCCCCCCATGACCCATCACTCTTCCGCCCCATCAAACATAATAATTTCGTTGTCTGTCTGTCTGTAACTTCTTGTAACGTGTCCATAATTTCGTTTAAATTTACTGCCAAAAAAATGTAATTACACGACTGAAAGTAGGGCGTGACATTGCTACCGCCGCATCTCCGTGGACCGTCAAAAATATACCATATAATATAAATATAGTATGGCTTAGCAAAGACGCAAACCATATAATGATTTTTCACGGGTGTACGGCTAGTTCATTATATTGTTGGGCCATATTGTCTCCTTTGAAAGTGTTTAGGTTTAAACATTATATCTCACACTATATAACATAATAAGATTAAAACAGTGTTTAAATTAAATTGTTTTAATAATGAACTTCCACTCCGTCGCTAAATTAAGGATAATGATGATTTTTATGGAATGACAATACAATACGCGAATGTTTTTCATGAAGATAAATTTAAAAAAATACGCGGTACATATTTCAAACACTGCTGCATTATTCTTTTCTTCTCATGTCTTATGCACTAAACAGACGTTGGCTATCATTACTTTATTTAGCGCGGCCTCGAAAAGCTTCTACAGCGATAATATTTTTCTTTATCCGAGATCCCTTTTTCTAGCTTTCTTCTCGTCCTATTGCATTGTGAGATGCAAGACCTGACACTCGTTTGGATGTTTCATTACATGTCCGAAATATATATAAACGAGGAAATCTTTCTATTTTTACCGTTTTAAATATTAGGTCCTTACATATGAAATTGGCGTTTAGTATGGGAGGAACATTAAGCCGATTTTTTTTTATTATAATATTTTTATTTAATCAAAGTATGTACCATTGCTATCTATGCACTTTTGCCATCTCATAGGTAGTTCATCGATCCCTTTACTAAAAAAACCATTCGGACGGGAATCAATAAAATCTTTGAAGGCGGTTTGGACTGCCCCATCGGAGTTGAATTTTTTTCTTTGCAAGAAGTTATCCAAATTTCGAAAAAAAATGGTAATCTGTTGGGGCAAGGTCCGGAGAGTATGGTGGATGTCTTAGACATTCCAATTGAAGCTCCTCTAATTTGGTATCCGTCTGTTGTGCAGTGTGTGGTCTAGCGTTATCATGAAGCAGCAGTGGCCTAGAGCGATTAACCAGCCTCGGTTGTTTAGCAGCTAGCTTTTCCATCATGGTTTGCAGTTGCTGACGATAGACATCTGCCGTAATCGTCTGGCCAGATTTAAGAAAGCTGTAGTGAACGACACCAGCACTAGTCCACCAAACGCTCACAAGTAACTCGCGTTTGTTGATTTGCTTCACTCAATTCGTGAGGTCCCCACCTTTCAAGCTTTTTCACCTTACCAATTTGCTTCAAGTGGATTAAAACAGTTTTATCACTAACACCGCAGCCTGCAGCTAACTCGAATGTGGTTTGCGATGGTTCCGCTTCCACAATAGCCTTCAATTCTTCATTATCAACTTTGGTCTCCGGCCGTCCACGGGGCTTGTTCTGCAGGTCGAAATTTCCAGAACGAAAACGTTGGAACCAAAAACGCACCGTGTTTTCTTTAGCGGCACCGTCGCCATACACATCATTAATCCTTCGAGCCGTTTCTGCAGCACTGGTGCCACGGTGGAACTCGTACTCATAAATAACGCGATATTTCAAGTTTTTCATTTTGTAAACTGAGTGACGCAAAGAAAAAAACAATTGAGGAAAAAACAAATGAATTATAATTTTCAAAACACAAATACATGAGTAAATAGCTGTATAAATTTGGATTTGGAATTCCTAACCAAAGAGAAGATATTTGAGATCAAATTTGCCAGTACGGCAAAACATCAATTTCATATGTAAGGACCTAATATATACACGTACATATACACGTAATTTTAAATATATACGTTCCTTCTGTGTAACCACTGCAGATAATGTGTTTTTCCCATATATTTTTTCGATTTTTTTTATTTATTTCATTATCTACTAAATATCCGCACGTATGTATATAATAACACCCTCATTTACAAACCTTTAATAGTGATGCGAAATTTTCTAACGTATTTCATTTATTTCAACGTCTTTTTTTGCGTAGTTTTGCAAAGTTAGTACAACATTATGCATTTCTGCATTTAGTTTCAGTAAGAAAATAAATACTATTAATTTTGTAGATAGCTTGGTTAATATTAGTAAGATTGATACCGTTCTCTATTTTGAAACGGTATTTGATGTACGTTCGTGTGAAAAAAATTAAAGACAAAGTATTAAGAAATATTTCGAGCATCGACCGTTTAATTAATTAACGCATTTTAATTTTTTTTAATTAACGTAAAACATAATACGTTATATAATTAAAATTATATAATACATTATGTTTTATATTCAATTACAAAAGACTTTTTGAATATTATCGCAGTACCGTACAACACCTTGTAATAGCGCTTTCTAACGAGATGGCGTGATATTACTGAATTATGATAATAAGCATAAAGCAATTAAATTAAATTTACAAATTTTACAATTATGCGTCGGTCATCACTAACGTAATAGCGGCTATTTTATAAGTTGACCATTGTGTTTTATAATAATATATATAACTATCTGTGCCCGCGGCTTCGCACGCGTAGATTTTTAGTAACTTTAGTATTTTTTTATCAATTTTGTGTATTCACCTTAACATATATAAATATATGTATATCGTGGTGGACTTATTTTAAGAACTTTGAGTTCTACAACATCTCTATAGAAAGTATTTCAATATCTCGTACCGCTAAGGGAGCGTTCGTAAAAAAACTCATCGCTCGACTATTTTATTGTTAACTTTAGTTGTAAAATAGATCATCACGAATATATTGTCCTTTTATTTTAACGGGATAATATTATATAGCATATATCCACCCCAAAGGTTCATTCTAAATATTGATTAAAGAATTTTTGAAATTGGATGAGTAGTTTTGGATATTACCTCCTACACCCTAATTTACAAACTTTATCTCTTTATATATTAGTATAGATTAAATAGGTAAGTACTGTTTTTAATATATTGCATATTAAATAGAACGACGTTAATATTTATTACATATTTTTGCGTTTGTTTTAGAATGATATTGTATCAAGCTATCTCGTGAGTCTTTTTGATAGTTGCTTTTATCTAAAACTTTTAATATTTTCACAGTTGTTTAGTGTTTGTAACAATAGTCGTGCCGTTTTAATTTATTAATTTTAAATTTTAAATTGACATTCGCAAAAGACATTGACTATCATTACTTTATTTAGCGTTGGCATTACATTCTGCTTTATGACTTGGACATGGCTTTTGACAACAATTTTTAATCAACAGCAATGTCGAGGGATGTAATAAAATTTGAATATAGTCAAAAATTGTTCAAAAATTTTTTTTGGTATAAAATGTATTTTATATTCCTTACAAGATGTTGGAGGTATATCTCGCGTAGTGCGTCTTAATAATTGCTAATTCGAGAGCAGTCTAAATATTTTAGGGAAGTGTTGTTATAAGGAGATGAGGAGCGGCTCCTTGATGACAACACCCAACCTAACCTAACCTAGCCTAAAATACAAAGAAATGTAAATCATTAAGCATTATCGTCGTTACTAATCTTTCTTCTGAGTTAATTTTTTATTTTCTCGTAGGAGCGCATTTTCCGCAAAATAAAATAAACGCCAACTTTATGAGACAGCCCAATATTATAAATAAAATATTTTTTGCATCCTGCCGATTATATAATATGTTTAATGAAGACTTCTCAGTTTTTTTTATATTAAGATGTGATATTCTTTAACTACACATTTGGCTTGATTTTTTGACCTTAAATATTTGGGGTAAAATGCAGAAATATTAGTATTTATTCAGTGACATCAATTTGAGAATTACAAAATATTGGTTATATTAGAATCATTCTTCAAGAGATATTTTATATCACATTGTTTTTCAAATTATAATGTTTCTTACTTCTAACAATAAAAAAACGTATATTTATATTAATTTGTCTACACATTTATCAGGCGCATGCAGATAGTAAATACGTACGTTGACTTTTGTCAATTGACACATGACTTTTACGCAAATATTTGGGAAAAAACATTGAAATAAAATATTTATGTGACAGAATATTACGATATATTAAAAAACGATAATATTTGTAATAGTAATATTAAGAGATATATCTTGTAATTCGACTTTTTTCATAATATACGAGTGAACTTACGTAAATGTCATGTTCAATGTTCTCACTACACGCCCCTGACATTTATATGAGGTGTAGCTTATTTTAGTCTAGTAGTTAAGACACTCCTAGTGCTCTAGTGGTCGAGGATTCATGCCTCATTCCAAGAGACTAGTAAATCATACATTCAAAGCACAAGCATTTAGTTTGAAAATTATTGTAATATTGTAACGAAATGACAAAAGAGATTACCTACAGAATCCCTCATAATATTATGTCAATGACGGCAATAATTGGAATAATATGGAAATGAATAAATGGAAGCTCTATTACATTCTAGAAGCACTCGAAAACCGTCTACGAATGCCTGGAATAACCCAGAAGCGATGGGAACCTTCTCCTAAACACTATAAAGAAAAAGAATCTTCAAGGAAGTTCTAGGAGAAACTAGCGTGGTTTGCGAGAATTGAATGATCTACAAGCGAGAAATGAAGTGTTACCCAGCGATAATGAAGTGTTCATATAAGAGCGATATATTAAGAAATATTGTGATTTAATGAATAGCTTAGAATGGAATAGAATTGAGTAGAATTTAACTAAAGAATAGAATTGAGTAGCTTGTTGATCTTTTGGTTAGGACTCTCACATCGTAATCCAAAGTTCACGGGTTCGAACCTCAATCTAGACCAGCAAATTAGTCGACAAGCGTGGTTTAAAAATAGTAAAAATATTAATGTAACATGTATTCCGTGTTCGCATCTATATTTAAAAAATTATTTACGTTTAATTCGCGTAAGGTTAATTCGGTGAAAAAAAGGCATGTTTTCAAGATTTTTTTGGCGATACAGGTAGTGCTAGTTTATTTACTTAATTTTTATATAATAATACATTATTTAAAAAAAATTCATTGCAAAATATTTATATTTGAGCGAGTGGCACTGAAAAAAAGTTGTTTTGCGGCGTACATCATAACTCGAAACAGAATCATTTGGAACAAAAAAATCAAAATGCACTTGTTAAATAAAATGTTTCTCGATGTAATGCCGTGAAGATTTTTTTTTTCGATTTTTCATTTTTTGGTAGCACTTGGAAGCCAAAACACCGATTTTCGCTAAAAATCGTCCAATTTGTTACTGTAAAATAAATAATTATTAAAAAAAAGGAAAAAGTTTCCGGGGTTACCTGGTGAATTACGTGAAGAAGTACTGTGCAAATTTTCAAAACGGTCGGTCCAGTATATTTTTAGTTATGGCGTACAAGGACTTCAAAAATGAAAACGCTTTAAAGTTTTGCCCACTATAAAATTAAATGTAAAGCTCGACAATTGTTTTATACTTACACATAGTCGTCAATGCCAGGTCCATATATAAAGAGCTTTCGTCAGGAAAATCTAGAGCATATTTTTGTCCCAAAATTCTTCGAATACAATAGCGCGTCCGGTAGCTATCAGGTAAGCGCGTCCCTCAGATGCCCGAGCAGGTATAGAAAATCAGTCTGAGCATCGCTCAAATGTTCGTAACTTCGTCAATTTTGCTCCGATTGACTTGAAATTTTGATATATTCAATTATATATTATATATTCTTGTGATGATAAAATTTAAAAAAATTAAATACCTTAATACTAAAGGGGGGGAGGGGCTTTAGTGACTTGGTACATTGAATAATTAATTAATAAATCGCTAATTAATTTAGAAGTTTTTCATTTGCCTCCCGCAGCCACTGATCCGTAACAGGTATGTTTTCAAAATGTACGCTTTATTAACCTACTTTATTAAATTTATTAACGATCCACAGGAATACGATTATTTTAAATATTGCTTTACTATGCGGATAACATGAGTTAATTGTTCAAAGAGGAAGAGGGGAGTGGTATTTCCCGCGCATGCGCCATTCTTTTGACGTCACCTGCGCAGAAGAAAGTTTTCCGAATACATGGTCTCCTCTCGCTCGCACTCTCGCCGGCTCGCATAGCGGCGTCCTTCCCTGGCGGCCAAAGAGCGCCCGCGGCGGGTCTACTTTCACTATCTGCGCATTCACAACAACATGGTTGACAGCTTCGCGTATTTAATAATTATGTATTATTATTTAAAGTCGTAAATAAAAAAATACGGCGCAGCAACTCATTAATATCATAGTCACGGTTATTTTAAATAAGTTTTTTGGTTGGTCGACAAACCTACTTTGAGCTCCGTGCATAACAAATATAATACATTATTATATGCGTACTTCTGTAGGAATGTATATATCTCAATTTGAAATGCTTAGTGAATTTTGTTATTTTTTTTAACCACCTCATTTTGCATGCGTTGTAAATTCAAGGTGTGACATATAACATATTATAATATGTGCAATATCACATAAAATTTAAAACATATTCCGTTACAGAAATATCTGTATTTTTAGACGAATCTATACTCATATATAAAAAGATAAAGTTTGTAAGTTTGGATGTAGGAGGTAATCAGTAGAAGTAAAAATTATTTTATAAATATCGACGTCGTTCTATCAAATATGCGATGTATTAAATACAGTACTTACCTATTTAATCTATACTATAATATATAAAGAGCTAAAGTTTGTAAGTTTGGATGTAGGAGGTAATCTCCGAAAGCACTCATTTGATTTCAAAAATTCTTTCACCAATATTTAGAAAGGACGTTCAGGATGGACATAGGCTATATTATCCCATTAAAATGAAATGGGTTTTTTGTAATGATCTATTTTACAACTAAAGTCGACGATAAAATAGTCGAACGATGAGTTTTTTTACAAACATAAGAAATATTTAAATACTTTCTATAGAGAAGTTGTAGAACTCAAAAAGTTTTATAAAAAAGTTCGTGACGACATATATCTACAATTGTTTGCCAAAACCAAACCAACCAAATTTTTTCAACATAAAAACCACATTTTTCAAAATAAAAACCCGGATCATAATTTAAGAGCTTAGTGTTAGAGCTTAAGAGTTAGTGCGCACCGTTTGTAATGATTTTTAAAATATTACATTATATGCTTGGAATAAAGAATAAATTTAATATTCTATTCAATCAATACACAGATAATGCACTACAGACTTTATTATACCCAAAAAAAAACTATTTACATAATTCATCAACAACGAAATATACCTACCTCAACCGGACTACTTTTTAGACAAAATAATTCAATGTTTTTAATGTAATTATTAAATATGTATACTTTGTTTTCACCACTTATTTATTGAACACATTTCTGAGCAAATATTATACTAAAACAAACGTATACTAAATTAAATTAGAAATGCGCGATCCAGAGTTGGCGAATGAAATACTAAACTTTATTACTCAATAAGAAAAGGCATACGAAAAAAACAAATCAACTAAAAAATATTTTGGCTGCTACCGGGATTCAAACCACGGATCTCTAATTTATCCGGGAATGGAGCGTTACTAATTACACCATAGCCGCCTCGTACATTGCCATTAATTTATCGACGTATTGCATTTTGTTTTTACTTTGCCATCTATCGAAGCAGCTATGGTGTAAGTGGTAACGCGTCATTCTCGGATAGATTGGAGATCCGTGGTTCGGATAAAGGTAGCGGCCAAAATATTTTTTCGTTGTTTTGATTTTTCTGTACGTCTTTTCTAATTGATTAATAAATTTGTTTAAAAAAATTCACAGGACTTTGTTCCAAAATTGCAACTTCACAATTAGAATGTATTTTCTTTATTATAATGAAAAACTATTTCAAAATGTATTATCTAGTTGCGAGATAATTTTTATTTCTAGCTAAACCTTACGTAATTGCCATTTCTAATTTCTACATGTTCCTAGAGATCTTGCTCACTATAATCATTTACTTTAACTTAACTTTATTACTAAACTAAACTATTACTCAACTTGAAATATTCACAGTAAATATTTTATACATGCTTAAGTATTTCATCAATATTAATGTTTGATAGTTCATTACTAAAATATTGCTCAAAAGATCAACACATCGATAATGTAAAATTTTTAACCATCTTTTGAATAACTGATAATAATGTTTACCTATTGAAGTAAAATATGTGTTTTATCTTGCTCTCAGGAAAAAAATGATTGTAGGTACGCTTTCACAGTAATTTATTTATAAGTCTTGTTGGAGTAAAGTTTTACTCATAATTAAGAGACACAATATTAATTATCCCAATTTATTTGAAAACAAACAAATTAATTTTATAAAATTATTTGATACATAAAAAAATCTTTAAAATAATGCCCAAGAAAATTACGATAATAATTTGTACATTAATCAGTTATAAATACAATTATATATTGTAAATAACTTAACACCTAAAAAGACCTGCAGTAATGTACAAATTTTTGATACATAATAAATAACATCAATAAAATCACTTACTTAAAAACTAGCACAGATTTTATTCACGAAATTTATTGACGTCAGAAAAAACATAAAATATTTCAAAAATACTACCAGTCGTGATGATGGACCCTGCAGCGGGATCCGAAACGTTGGCTAGAGAGGTCATAGAAACACGAGAAAATACACCAGAAAACTCAAACAAGAAGATCAAAAGTTGTGCACTTGAATTTTTTTTGTAATAAATGTTTTAAATGTGAACGTGGCAGCCCTGCTGCCTAGGCCGTCCGGTGCAGTTTACATCGTAAAAGATATATTGATACAGGATAAACGAAAGCTCTTCACATGTACGGCAAACCTTTTTTGATTAAAAAAAATATGCTACGGCCTCTTTTGAATATATGCATAATTTGTACAACCGTTTGAGACCGGGAATACTCGTATGTACGAATGTTTGAAATGAATTTATGAAAATAGTATAGGAGAGCTCGGATTCGATGTTGGACAAGGAAACGCGGAAACGTCACATACAGTGTACCTCCTATTTAAATATGGTTATATGGTGCTTTATCTCAAAACGTATTTCAGACCTGTACAGTACTGTGCGGGGAAGGGAGGGGGGGGGGGGGCAGGTGTAAAATTAACCACCGATGTCGCTGAACACGGGCATGTTTAATGAAATAAGGATCTCAAGGCTTAAAATAAATTTTAAAAGTTTCGCTATGATATGAGAAACGTGTGTGGAAGTCTTTTATACGACGGTCCATAACCTATTTACTAAAAATTATTAAAAATAACTTTGAATTAGTAACAAAAAATAGTGTCTCTAAACAATTTCACATTGTTGATAGTCTCCGAAAGATATAAATAATTTTAGAAATTCTGAAAAAGATCTGGAATCCCGTCGAATACGTGAAATTATACCAGAAACTTCGAAAGATTGGGTCCCTATAAAATAATATTTAAGGGCGCGTCCGCGGAGTCAAGTTCATTCTCAGCGACAGCTAGCAAAAACGAAGACAAGCGAACTGTGAATCTGAGCAATAGATACCGGCCTAATAAAGTATCAGAGACGAGTCGAATATTCTAGTGCGAATGTATCCAGTGACATGTTTACTAATTAAAATTGTAATCGTTTACAAGTGTTTCATTTCGTTCTCCACTGCGGCGAACCTGTGACAATTTAATTAAAACAAATTTAATAAATGCATTTCACACTTAATAATTACTTAATAGGGTGGCAATTTAAAGAAATTAAAATGTACATCAAGGGTTTATGGTGCTCTTATACAAAAATATAATAGTTATGCGTTATAATAGTTATACTATTATAAAAATAAAATATAATAGTCGATTATCGCCGATTGCTTGCTGCTAGGCCCTACAAGGCTGTACTAGCACTGCGCGGCCATTGGTGTCTGCGATTAATTATCACCCATTGCCTGTTGCTTTTCATACGATTTCGCTATTCCTTTAAACTGGCAATGGAAATGTTGCGCACTAAATGCATTATTTTGGAGTAAATAAAATATAAATACGTCGCTTTGTATGTTTCTTATCTCCCCATATAAAGAATTTATTTTTCTGTATTAATCTAATACGCTCCTCTTCGGCGAACTGGAGCATTCTCTAAATAGCATTCCTACTTCGAAGTGGAATTCTGTGCTGTTAAAACTTTTAAAACTCAAACGTTTGACGCAAGTCATCTTAATCTAGAAACTAATATTCTTTTTTTTTTTTTTTTTTAAATTCAAAATAAATAGAGATGCGAACACGGAATACGTGTCACATCAATATTCTTACTATTTTCAAACTAAGCTAAACGCTTGTTCTATGAAAATAGGACTAACTTCCTAGTCTGGGCTGAGATTCGAACCCGCGACCATTGGATCACGAGGCGAGTGTCCTAACCACAAGACCAACAAGCTACTCATATATTCATATATTCACGACTGTAATTTCATTTTAAAATCATTTGCGCATAATTATAAAAATCTTCTATGTTTCGAGTCAGACACATCTCCAACCATACATGTTTAGCTAAAAATTAAATGTCAATAATGTACTTGCCCGCCAAATTTTACTTTGTGTAAATATATTTACGTTAGTGAGAAATAGTAGAGGTCTGGGAACCTTCGGTGTACCTTGAGGGACTCCTAATTCACTTATTGGTGGATTACTTAGAGATTCATTTGACTTGATTATTTGACCTCTGTTCGTTGAGTGACTTTCTATCCGTTTGGGTCTGTGTGGTCAATCCCGTTTTCTTTTGGTTCTGGTAGGTTGTTCTTTGGAGAAACTGTCGAATACTTCCTACGAATCGATGAAGATACCTATGCAATTACTTGATTTGTCCAAATTACTTTGTATAATGGTGGATGTTTTGCGGTTGCGTCTTGTATGCATATTCCCCCAGTGAACCCGAATTGATTCTCAATTATTATATAGTTGGCTTTTGTGATTATATTTAGTCCTTTTTGGCTGCTTATTCAAAAATTTACGATACATTAGATAAATAGTATATTACCTAATTCTTATTGATTGTTAAATTAGATTACACTACCAATATGATTATAAGTGATATCCCTCACCACACACAAGAATATTATTTCTTTTTGATGAGGTATAATATGTAATAATAATAAGATTGTGAATATTTGCTAGTTATCATTGTTATAAAAGAAATCATAATATGTATTTTCTATTAATTAAAATTAAAAAAAGTAAACCACAAAAACCAAGTTTTTATTATACTCCCTTTCTCATTTACTAGTTGAAACTTTTTTTTCGCTTAACCTACTCATTAGGGTTCGGTCGGGCAACGCTACGAAAGGGAGTAATAAAAAATTTCCAAAAATCCAAAATTACACTATAATCAGGTTTCACGTCTACCAGACGCGTTGAAATATTTTTATACAACTTAATAAGATGTATGAAAAAACTATCCAAAATTTGAAAAATCCAAAATTTTTTTTTTTTTCAACGAAAATTTGATAGATCTTCTTGATCGTCGCCACGAGTCTGCTTGCAAAGTTTCAGCACGATTGGATCACGGGAAAAGAGTTTAAAATGGATTCAAAGTTTTTCGTCAGACAAGAAGACAAGCAGACGCCACGAATTAATATAAAGGGAGTAAAAAGAAAATATAAATATCGATTTATTTCTTCTTGAAGTGAATCGAATATTGAATAATGTATATATTATATTTATACAAATTAAATAATATAATGTATTTTTAAATAGTTTGTAGAACACGTTGCTTTGATTTGTTCATACTATTTGGTTGTTTTTTGAGACTGGCAATGGCAACGTTCGCTGAAGCAATTACAGTATAGATATCACTGACACCCTTTAGCGGTCAGAAAACTACCCACACAACCAGGTGTGCAACATTGCACATCACTACAAAAGTAAAAAGCAAGGTGAGTTTCCGTCCACCGAAGGTTGCGACCACACTTGGCAATTTAACAAGTAGCTACGGAGCTTCGCCTGTGAATCTTGTATAGAAACCGGTGAGGCAATTCGCATAGATTAAAATAAATATGCACCGTGTTGGCGTTTTATTGTAGATTATAGTAAATTACTAGCCAAAGTCCACTTCGTTTAATATTAATGAAACTATTTTACATCTGGTAAATATTATGATGTTTACTTACTTAGGTATAACCGGTTTGTAAACATTTATTGACTTGTGAAATTCCATGGATATATGTCATTTTTATTACATTGCCCATTAAATTATTTCATTTTATCTCCATTTTTTTAATATCACGTTCAAACACAAATATATCCAATTAATATCTAATTAATTAATTATCCGACGAGAAATTTCAATTCGATATACGTTTTTGGTGCATAAATTATGTGATTGGAGTGGTTTTGTAGATAGTAAACAAATACGTATACTACTCTGACATTTAAAAAAATTGATAATATCTTATATCCGATTATTATTTATTTTATCATTAAAACATTATTTATTATTAATTTATCATAAAAAGTGTATTTTGAAATTATGTCACATTCAAAATGTTCATAAAATATTTATACTTTGTACTCTAATGTCACTCTAGGACCACCTATTAGGGTCTGTTGACGACCTGTTTATAAAAAAATGAAAATAAAATATTTTGATTAGAATACACTCAAAACACTTCATCATCTTCAATCATTTGATTCACTTTATTGTTAACTATTGCAAATAATGAACAACACTTTTATATGTCAGAATTCTCCAGAGTGTTCGCGCCCGAAAATTACCACATGCAAATATTCCTCAATTTATGTTGCTCGCAGAACGCAGTTACTCCGATTCTCAACCAGCGTCAGCGTCCGGTGGCGTGATATTTATATGTACGCTTCCCTGCACCGGCGCGTCCCGCCGCCGAAGCATTCCCGTTCGATTTAGCGGTGTTCTAAATTATCCTAAAACGGTAATTAAAAAAATCTAAAAGTTTCTGTTATTATTTATTTTTTATTTTATTTCAACAGAAAAACTAAATTTCGGAGGACGGTTTTAGCTCTCTGTCTATTCCAGCGCGGAACAGTGTGATGGTAATTTAGTTAAAATTATCATTTGAAATTTAAAATGATAATTAACTCTCTGTTCATGGTATCTGTTTCATGGTATTCGAAGAATTACTCGATGCAGGCACATTTAGGCTTTATGGTGTTACGCATGCATTACTACATTATAATACACATTATTTCAATACCTTCAATAGGATTAATTGTCATTAATGTTATTTTATTGTTACGGAACAAAATTGGTGAGATTCTTGCTTTACTGCCTTTTTGCTTTCTAGTATCAAAGCTTATGAAGTAGCATTCGCTTAATTTAACAAGCAACTTGATTTATGTTAACGATATGTTACTCTCCCATGGATCGCGCTGTGGGTACGAATTAAGAGAATGCCCTTTGTTAATGAAATCAAAATTTCACATTTTTGCCATTGTTGGCGTGTTGGCCAGCCGACGGAAGTTAGCCATTGTCTATAATGTAACCACAGACTCTGCAACCATGACTCGGGACTGTAACATTTACTTTTGCGGGTTTGTAATAACTTTAAGACAAAGAATTGCGAAATAAAAATTGTACCTGCAAGCTAAATGTCATAATAAAGAGTAAAAAAGTGTCGTTTTTGAGTTTATTTTTGATGTGATTAAAAGAAATGCAAAATCGGCAGTCACTTATAATGAAACATTTCAAATGGATCAATAATGTGTAATTATTTGATTGGTGTTGCATAAATACACAACGGGAAGTTGTATGCACCTGCATTTATATATAATTTGTGGCTTACAAAATGATCGAGTTTCCTGATGAGAAACTTATCGATGAATTTGTATATGGTTTTGCAACAGCAATATTTATACAGTGTTTCAGAAACGGTAGCCCAAACGAAGCCTATGGTTGGAGGACAGCACTATCAACCCGTTGATTTTGAAATAGGAATTCAATGTTTTAGAAGTCATGCGAACACTTAACCTATGATGAAATTTAGCGCACGTATGCTATGGTAATTAATTTACCTGGCTCCCGGATTTTTATTTACGTCCGATTAAACATATGTAGAATTTCGGCATTTTGCTGAAATTTTAATAAATAATAAAAATGTTTTATCAAGATATATTATATATGTCTCATAGAGACGAAATAATATTTTTTAAGTAGGTGTGGTATGGAAAGTCTTTGGTGAATTTGTATCGGTATTGTTAACATAATTATATCATTTTTTAATGGATTACTAATGATGTTCCCTCACCGTAGTTCCCATTAGGTCTCTGGAATACCCCTGAATAAAATTGTATTAATTCGTTAAAATAAAATCAACAATAAGAAGAAGACAAAATACGTTTGTAAATTTACACAAAATAGAAGGTAGGACACCTACCGACACACATATTGCCTAACTTCTTAAATTATTAGTGAACACGTGTACACAGTTACTTATGTGCAATACCATTATAGAATTATTTTATACAAAATATGCGTGCACATGGCTCGTAGGCTATTATTAAAATTGTGACGAACGAATGGCGAGAATTATGAAGATTCACTGCGAAAAGTGAGAATTAATCCCAAAGTATAGATTGAGTTTCAATTTAATACTTGTAAAGAATGAAAAAAACATTTTTTTATAATTACATTGCTAACGGTTGGGTAAATTCTGAAGAGGTAAAAAATAACAATAAAAAATGATTAACATATATGTGAGTAGAATGTTTAGAAGAGAAGATCTTTTTCAAAAATATCGTGATAACCTAGCGAAAAATACAGAAATTTTAGTTTCAAGAACTCACGATTTAAGACAAGGTTCCAATTCTAAAATGTGTGATGTGAGGACGGGTATTACGACTGAGATTGCGTACTATTATAATTAGTGAATTCGCTATTAATCCTTTTCTGGTAGAACTTTTATTTTTAACACCCGTTACAGCGTGTGAATGTCAAGTTCCTACTATTACAGGCATATCTTAAATAACAACAACTTGATTAACGGAAACTCGAATTACAGCCCCCCTATTCGTTATAGCAGCCGCGACGCGCTGTGATTGCGTTAAATGAAGTGGATATTAAACGGTTTTTAATTTTTATTTTAGACTCTTAATGACAATTATAAATATTCAATAGTTTAATAATATTTATCAAACACACAAAAACATTTTAATTTTATTTATGTCCGGTGATTAGAATGCCTGCCATTCTTCATAAATTATACTAGAACATTATTTTCGTCAATTATTTCCTTACGAAAATGATAATACGCTATATATTTCCCGTATTTATATTGAATGGAATCATATACATTTAATGAAACAAGGCTACTCGAAACTTTAAAAATGTGGGTCTAGAAATGGCTTCTATAAAAGGCTGGTTTGGCATGATTAGTAATGAAAAAATCCGTATATAGCAATGTTTTGGCCATATCTGTCTGAATATCTAAGGTTCGGGAATTCCACCGAACAAGAACAAGAAGAAAGTATATTTATATATGTATTACGGAAGCAGAATATATATTATTTACGAAAACTTAAAGAATTGTATTGTGATATAAATAAATTTATGGTATAATATACAAATATACAGAAAAACTAGCTATAGATACATAATTATTATACATTGTCATTTTTTTTAAATATTTTCTCTATTGTTCATTTTAATTATCGTTTACATAGCTTTTATTAATTGTTAATTTTATAATAGTTAAAAAGTAATTTTATTATTCAAATAATTTAATTTTTCATTCTCATATTTATTGTTTACCAACTCTCAATCTCTCAAGAGACTTCACCGGTCATACATAAACAAAATTTATTAAACACAAGCATTACGTATTAATTAACATAGACCTCTTTCCGTTTAAGAAAGACAATCGAATTAGTATATGTAAGCCGTGCGTACGAGGCACATTGTTTCGTTGTGTTGGTGTTTACGGTATAAACACCAATGTGCAAATAAACACCCCCGTGCACACGGTTTACACGCACTAATTCGATTGTCTTTCTCGAATGAATAGACCTATACTGTATGTTTGCTTAAATGGATAAAATAAAAACTAAATATTAAGATTATTACCAATCATTAACAAATTGAGGAGCTAACTTGATATTCGATGCCTCGGGCCGTCTCATGGGCCAAAATGATTCACAAAGTACAATCGTTATTGTTGAACGCTTTAAAGGAAATTTACAAACTAGGTCTTTCCGACTGGGTAAGTAAGCCAAAGGTGCGGTTTGTTTTACGCGCAACAATTGCGGGAACGTGGCGTGAATTTTGTGTGGTGTGGAAAATTTTAAATTTGATAACGGTTTCACAATAAGCGAAGGAAAGTCCATTATGCATATTTATTGCAAGACGAATATTATTATTATTGTAGGAATAATTACACAATGTTGATAAAGGTCAGTACTCGAGGGGGCAAAGGCGAACCGTACAATTGATTATTGTCCAGTGTAACTAGGCTTGCGGTACAAGAGATAATGAAATGGGATTATACACTTATTCGTATATGATGTTGTGAGTATTGCGAGCGCTCGGGAACTTTCAAAAAATGCTTGAATACTTTAAAGATGCATTATGCAAATGAATGTTGAAAGTCCAAAATTATATGAAATGAAATAACACATTTCAGGCAAGAATATCTGGATAGGACCCAAGTAAAGATTTCACGCAAGTAGTCGGCCGTATTATGAAAACAGCAATATTGGGATCTTAAAATTGTTATCCTAACACTTAATAGACGAGAATATAAAAATAAATAAACGAGACGTAGATATACGTCGGTGATTGTTTATTTCATTTTCTACTAGAGAGAGATAGAGAGAGTGAGAAAAAAATACAACAATTTTGCCATAATTTATATGAGGGCGATGTGGGATAAGAAATTAATAAGTGAACAATGAAATAATCCTTTTTTATAACTTTAAATACAGCATTAGTATTTATTTCATGTAATTTTAGTTGAAACTTCAGAATTGTGAGGCTACGCTTGCGATAGGTACTATGATAATCCATTTGAAGCTTTGTCAAAGCAGACCACCTGGATAAGAAGGTACCGAAGAAGTCAATCCCTTTTCTAAAGGCATTGCAGACATCGGACACCGCAAATATAGGTATTTAGTTTGAGAGAGATATGGGAAATATACAAATCTCCTTATTTGAGTACGACGATCACCGAACACCGCCGTATACCTATGTCTCGTTTATTTTTATTCTCGTTTATTAAGTATTGGGATAACAAGCTTAAAATCCCAATATTGCTTTTTTAAAATAGGCCTATCTTATTATATTTAGTTTAAGCAATTTCAGAAGAGAGACAAAATCAATAACAAGAAATAAAGCAATCAAATGGGACGGGCATTATATCAAAAACTAAACCATATCCTGAAAACCAATATTCCACAATCTCTGAGGGCTAAAACCTATAACCAGTGCAAACTCAGTGTAGACCAGTGTATCCCAGACTTCTTTATGCCATGCCCCACCGTAGTCTTTTCAAAAGTCATATGCCCCACCGGCATCTTTTTTAATTAAACAGTAGGTAAATCTTCAAAACATATTTTATAAATGAAATTACAAAACACAAATTGAAAATGTAGTTAAGTAAAATAAAATAAAAAGTGAAACAATAATAAAACACAAGTAACAATTGATGGTCTTCTGAACGCATACGATAGTATGCGTTTGATCGTACGTGTATGGTGCCCTTTATAGACATGTCTTTCGCGCATTGACATACCTAATACCTATAGCTACTTCCAAAATACGGCGAAACAATTATACAGCTTGGGCCCGGTATCAGTCCAACATCCATACTCCTACACAGTTAATGTGTTTTTAGATAATTCTTGAAATTGTAATGAGTTTCATTCTATTTTACGAACAATTTGGCGTATAATTCAATTTTGTACATCTCAGACATTTTTTGGAATGGCCGATGGGCATTCCCCTTTATATGTGGAATAGTTGATAATTGCCCACGTGTCCCATCTCTGCATCGTGGTGCCCCACCGTGGGAAACACTGGTGTAGACCCCCATCTTTAATGTAATACACAAATTAAAAGTTGCCTACAGAGCAATAAAAAGATCTATGCTTGGAGTATCCCTGCAAAATTAAGTAGCTGACGTACAAATTCAACAGAAAATTAAGATATCGGATGTAACACTGAGAATCATGCTCTTGTGGAACTGGGTTGATTTATCTGTGGAGAAAAATATTGACTATGGTGAAAGACGGGAAAGTGAAGGCTTTGCACTGGTGGAAGAAATATTTGTTGTCGTTACAGCTCAAACTTTATAGCATTAGAAGACTGGTAGGTAAAGGGTAACAGATGGATAAGAAAGACAACAAGAATTGGCGACGTTAGAGAGGGGGGCTATAATGTCCATGGATAGACTAACTCAATCACTTAAGGACACTCATTTTTTAATTATCATTTCCAGCTATTGTTATCTAGTAGAAGTTGTCATAGTTCCGGAACAAGTCCATTAATATAAAGTGTCAAAATGGCTTGATATTAGTAACTTTAAGATAAATAATATTCTATAATTGTTTAAAACTATTACAGAATGTAGATACAAAAATATAGATACCTCATTAGTGACATCTGTATTTGATTAGGGGAATAAAAAAGCTTTGGACGCCGATGGCGCTATTGATAATTTCAAGACATATGTGAAACAGGTTGTAAAACTTAAATATACTCATATATACAACTTCCAAAAATATGATACATGTGATATTCTATCACGGGTGGAAATGGTGAACGTTGCATTGTGTAAAGTGATCACTTAAGGTCGGAAGCCCTATGAACGCCCGAATAAAATACTTCCAAACCTACTTTCCCACAAAAATATATAATTTTGTCTCTGTGAGACATCTATAATATATCTTGATTAATGATGTCCCCTGGGGTAAAATCCAATATTGTGTTCTTGAAAATTTTTGACAAACTCAAAATAATCTGTTATGATTCCATTTATTTGTACGTCTGTCAGTTGTATGCGTTTGGAAATTTATTGCTAATATTAATAAATATATTTATGCTACATATTTCATTTTATTTTAAAGCCTGCACAAGCAGAATTGATTCCCCGATAAATTAATTTTAAAGTAATTAAAAAACTTACACATGAAGTACTTTAAGGGTGAAATATTACAAAACACGGTGAACATTAAAGGTGATGTTTCACAAACCCAAATTGCCTTCGGGTATCGTTAAGTCGTGGAAACCAATATTAGTAATCGGGTCCATATAGTTAACGCAATACTTCGCTATACTAGAGCCGTAAAATTTTACAAAAGAATTTTTAATAGAATCGCACCTCGAGTGCAAGGCTATACAACTTTTACCCATCATGAAATTTTTAAAAGTTATGTAAATGTTTTTTATCTATCTTATTTCAAATATTTAAAGAACTGTGCTATAGCCATCTATGGTCTAAATTTTATAATTTCCATAAGAGTACATAGATATTGCCGCTGGTAATTATATCTCTATATATTTTAAAATATAAAGGTATCCTTACCAGATTATTTTTGAGGTATTGATAAAATGTAGGCATATTTGTTTTTGAAATCCTCCGGAAATACATCGGCAGTATTTAGTAGAAAAATATATGCAAATCAAAAAGAGCACGACGATGATACAAGAGAAAGAGATGGAATGACACTGTTTTTAAGAAAGAAGACTAATCGCAAAAAGCTTTGATGTACAGTACAATGAAGATTTTCACTGAAATGCAAATTAGAAAGAAAAAAAATGCCTAAATTTAGAATAAAGCTTAGATAATATGCCTAGATTTTTGATGGGTTATAAATTGATGAGTGTTGCATTTATATTGGAGCTTGTGTGTGTATATGTTATATTTATGTGTGCATTTTTTTTTATTTGAGAATCAAAAATAAATATTACAATTATAAATATAAGTGTGTAAGCTACTACTTATTTTAAATTTGCATTCAAATTAATCCTCACTTAGCGTCAAACGAATATTGTATGAAGTCATCGGAGGTGTGGTCAAAATAAAGAAAGCATCCAGGCTCACCACGCGATCCGCTGAATTCGGACGATGTGCTCAGATGACGTGTACTGTACACTTTCTTTAAAAACAACTAGGTACCCTTTTTTTGTTTCATGTATATATATTTTTTATATACTTATTACATAGATACGTATGCCAAACTGCACAGCAGTTTTACGGCATTACCTAGCGAGCTTTATAATTTTTATTTCAATTCTGGCCATTTTTCTATTATATTAATTCTGCTATACCTACATTTTACATTTTTGGAACAAGCTGCATCGCGTACTGGGCCATTTGAATCTTTAAATAAAATAAAAGCATCTGAAACGACTTTATGAGCATCTCACGGATAAAGAAGTGGTACAACCGCTTCAAAGCAAGCCGAAATAACAATGTAAAATAACCAAACGGGTACTTTGGTCATGCAGGATCGCTATATAAAAATCTTAAATTTCAAGAACACGATAGGGTTAAGCATTAAGGGTTAATGCTTAGCCCTAATCTCGGGTTAGATTGGTATATTGAATTTTGACCGAGCAATCAGGCTTGAAGAGAGAATTCGCAAAATTCGTGCCGAAGCTGCTAAAGATGAAGGAACTCTATCACAATAATACACTCGCCCTTTCTTCGCATCACAGCATTTCCCTTTTTTGCCAGGCCCACTACTCTCCCGACATAGCTCCGCATGATTTTTGGCTGTTCCCCAAATTAACAATGCCACAGAAAGGAACCCGATTTGAATCAAGAAAAGACATTAGAACATGCAGACAGAACGCGATAGCCCAATTGAACAGCATACCAAAATATGCGTTCCAGAAGTGTTCCCAACATTGTCGGGACAACTGGGAAAAGTGTGTGCTTTACTAATGGGACTACTGCTAAAGGAGATTAGATTAAGTGCAGTATCAGCAGAGCGCAACAGAGAGCAGAGCAGACATCAGTGTCAGAATAAATGTGTTGATGTCGATCAACGGTTAGATATTTTATGAAGTAGTGTGTGTGTATAGTATTCTTTCTTTGTATGAAAATTATGATAAAATAGGCTTTTCGATTTCTAGCGACTAGACTAGAACCACAGACCACTTGGTCACTTGACAAGTATTCGATAGGTGGTACAAAACACCACGCATGTTACTATTTTAATTAAAATCGTATAGATTCATTATATGTTTACATTTACAGTTGATTATTATGGTCCGAATAGTTAGAATTTCATTTCTCAGTTATGTTTGTGTCCTTGAGCATCTATTTATCTAATTAACTTTCAACAAAATTAAGTATTTTTCTATTGAACATCTTCTTCGCAGTATACAGAAAAAGACGTACAGAGTCGAGACACTTAACATGTCAAAAACAAACTATCTTATGTGTCCGTATTATGACAGGCACAATAGCCAGAATGGAGTATTATTAAATAAGTGAAAAATACAGTTCTGCAATGAGATGACATCTCGCGATCGTTAACAATGTTATTCCGAGAAGTGACTGGCGAATATAATCGTTTGTTTTCACTTTACTACAGTACAGAATGGAACGGAACGATTTTGCGCATAAACTAAACGTTTTCGAAACACTGCGAACTTTCAGCGATTTGATAAAGATCTGTGAAACATGAAATGAATACATAAAGAGACACTGACGGCCGAATCACTAAATAGTGCTCACGCATGCATTCCGCTACAAAATAGAGTAGTGCGTATAAATAAAAAGCGACTAAAATATTCTAAACTATAAGAATTTTGCTAATGAATCGCATGTTTTTTTACGACCATCGCTATCGTGTGGAATGAGTTTGCAAATATACTATTGATGATCGATGATGGTCAATTTTTATTAAGAAATTAATAACTGCTGACCCATTAGCCTACCTGCCAATCGTTTTTTTATTTTTTGTTGCGAATTATTTTTTTGGTACTGATCGTTTTTTCCTAACATCTTTAGTAAAAAAACACCTTTTTGTAGATCTATTTAAGAGAATTAAAAATAAGTTACATAATTAACGAAAGTAAAATTTGTTTTCCCCACTTTTGTATTAAAAAATATCAACATGTTTCAAAGCCCATGGCCCCTTCGTCAGGATACAACAAATAAATGCAATAAATAATAATAATAAAAATAATAAAGTTCGTTATTCCAAAATAACCTAGTAATTGTATATAAAATAATGTTAATTAAATTTGAACTGACGATAGATTAAATTTAAACTAATAAGTGATGATTTGGTACTAACTTTATATATTTTTAACAAAACGCGGTCAAACATATGCAATTGTTTTAAAAAAAAACTGCTTTTATAGTAAATTTAAAATGTTAATTTTTAATCGTTTAAAAGTTCAATTACTTATAAATCACAATATGTTTACACGTGTTTTCTAAAACTACAATAACTGGATTATCAAATATCCACAGTGGGATAATCATTAATTAAAAAATAAATTATTTCTCGGAGACGAGGAGAAGAGAGAAGATGCCCAATAAAGACTTCCATACTTGCTTTCCCATATAACTAGCTTCGTCTCTGTGAGACATCTAAAATTTACCTTAATTAACTTTTTAATCATTTCATAAGTAAATTAGTGAAGGTAATTTTATTTCTACTATTTTGTAAACCTCTTTTTAACGATATAAGCCCAGTGAGCCCTTTATTTTACTCTTAGATTCATTTTATCTAACATAGCTTGCAAAGCGGTACATATATTTATATATATATATATATATATCATTATATTTATTATTTATATATATTTTTATATATCATTATATATTTATATTTACACTCATACATTTATATATATCATTATCTTGTATCTGATAATATTTCCAAATAAATAAATAAATAATGAAGTTCTGATACCGACACTGATGCATGGAAGTGAAGCCTGGAGCTGGCAGAAGAGGAACGAAAGTAGACTGAATGCAGTGGAGATGAGATCCCTTAGACGAATGTGTGTCAAATCCATTTATGATAGAGTAAAGAATAAAGATATTAGGAATTAATGTAAAGTTGATCGTAGCATAATTCATAAAATTAAAACAGGGTCGCTCAGGTGGTTTGGGCATGTTGAGTGAATGAATGAGGAAAGAATGGTAAGAAAGATATATAATGCAAGTGTTGACGGCGCCAGAAAGAGAGGGCGACCGCGGAAGACGTGGCATGACCAGATTAACCAGACGTGGATGAGGCGAGAGTTGTATGTCAGGACCGAAGAGAATGGCGCTGTATCCTCTCTGCCTATCCCCACGGGGAATCGGCGTGATGGTAAGTAAGTAAGTAAGTAAATAGCTGGCAAGTATTATGAGAACGAGACTGCTATGAGATAAAATATCTCCACATTCTCAGATTATTATAATTATTTTTGATTAAGAGATAAATAATTGTAAAAATATGTATCGTTATGAGAAAAATAAATATTCGTAGATATAATTCGAATATAAATAACCTCATTATATAAAATTGCATCTTTAATGAAAACAAATCAATGTAACAACGTTAGATGGTTTTGAAAAGACAATTGTCAGTTAAATTATCCAGTTCAAAAAAAGTCGTACTCTTATTTGATTTGGCCTAAGGCAGCTTTTACGTCAAGAATGCCGAGTTAATTTGCGCTAATGGTAATGTAATTCGAGCCTTGGCATATAATGGGTATTCTGGATTAGTACAATATTAGAATTGCAGCGTAATATAGGTAAATGGTGCATGGACAGAAAAGCGAGGACCCTGGGGCCTGAGCAAGAAGGACTCGGCTTATTTCACATCTTGATAATTGACATTTAAATGCGCGGTGCAATCAAAATATTTAGTATGCGCATAATTAATAACCACGCACAAACAACTCATATTTCATTTCTCTAACAGTTTCGTGAATTATTACTGAGACAGGTGTAGCTACGAAAAAAAAAATTATATTATCAATTAGTTGGTTGAATTAATAAGATTATAGATATACATAAAAAAAAAAACAATGCTAGTGTTTCATATCCGGCGTTGCCCGGCATTGAGATTTACTTATGTATGAGGAGGAGTGTGCCACTGTTATGTACAGATCAAATAGAAAAAAATGTGTGCAAAATCTGATCCCAAAATGAAAGTAAAATGTCCAAGAGAATGGGGTGAGGTGACTTTATTTTTTCTCAGGGTCCTAGAATGAAATTGAACAATATTTAGAATAAATGCAACACATATTTATAAAGCTAATAAGAGGGGGGAATAGCCAGGGAGAGGGGGGTTTTCCTATCTTTTATGTAAGGTACCTACTTAAGAGTAACTTTAGAGAAAAATGGGTGTAGGATTGGTATATTTTTAACAGGTGTAGAATTTATGCATATTTTCGCAAAAATATGCGTGTACAAAACTTAAAAAAGAAAACGAATTATCGAAATGTTGACTTATCGTTTAAGTTGAATCCGAATTGAATCCACTGGGCTATCTCATCTCGACGCCATTGCTTTTATCAATTTCTTCGGGAGTTTTAACTTGCGAATCTAATAAAATGTTGTCATAGGGACCACAAAAAATGGTTATCAAAAGGAATTTAGTCTGGTGAATCGGGGTATCAAAAAGGGAAACTCGACCCAGTCTAACATAATCTACAAATTATATCTTAACTCAATTACATTCATTTCTCCCAAGTTAATGCAATTTTCAAGTGATTAAGGCCCGATTACAGACTGAATACTTGGATGATTTATAATGGTTAAAGTACGTTTTAAAAATGTAATTTGTACTACAAATTTCGCTTTTAAGGCATACTTCAAAATTTAAATAATTACGGACCTAAATCGTGCTCTTTGAATGGCTAAATGATGAAGAATATTCACAAGTTATTTGAGACTAATTAAGTTTTAAGGGAATAGTTATCACGAGTATGTAATATGCGTTTAGCTTTCAAATAAAAGGCGGCCTGTGAACAAAATATGTTATATATATATAATTTTTCTACACGTAATTATAACTGTACTATCCCTGCCCGTCAGAATTTTTTTTTGAAACAGGCATAACTGTATAGTTGAGTAATGTAAAAATAAATATACAAGCAGTTATTTTAATACATTATATATTACACTGTAACCAAAATATGATATATTTTGGTTACAGTGTAACTATAAATTAATTAACTACGGAACTATAAATTAACTACGGAAGAAAAAGTGATCAGTTGAATATTTTACCATATTCATCTAATCATCTAATGTTATATATTAAGATGAATATTTTAAACAATATATTTTCCAATGTTCAATTAAAACTCTACAAAAGGTTAATTGCAATTTGAGTAAAGCATTGTGATGAAATAAATGTGGTCTTTGTAGGAAAAAAAAAACATTACTAACTAATAAAAGTTGTCCATCAAGACATGTAACATTTCTTTAATGTATCATGCTTCATATAAACATGCACAGGTTTGTATACATTATGCAGATAGACGGTAATTAAAATATATGAGTCGATTAATCTATCTGATGTATTGTATACAGGTAAATAATTTACACATATTTTATTGCAATCCCGTAGTATGAGTTCTCAAAAGTTACGAAATTTCCGAGATGATTTTGAGATTGATACTGTATCCAGATAGGTAGCAGAGAAAGAGCATTAATTTTTACACCATTGCGTTGGCTAATAATTATTGTTTAAGGCCATAATATTGTAGGAAGTTACGTAAAAGTGCCTTCCGTTTCTAATATACTTAACTGTTGACGGTTATTTTATATATTTTAACTAACAAGACATCTCTTTAACCGTATATTTGATTAATCTGATAAATCTTCAAAATTAAGGGCAAGGTAAGGTTATTTGGCGACAGAAGTAATTTGGTGATTGTCTTAATATTTCGTGAATTTTTGAAGGCTCGTTCTTGCTCTACTGATGGCGTATAATAATGACATATTCATATATATTAATTTATAATTCATATAAGATGTTTTGAATCATATTGCAGAGGTCATAATCAGAATTAATGTTCCTGATGCATTATCAGAACGCCGAAGATAACAGAGTTAAAGTCACAATTTTACTGTTTATGAAGATAAATCTGACAACGCAAGCAGATTACTATTGTATTGGAGCCAGCCTCTTAAAAAAAACAAGTAATTTTACCTATCTAAGATCACTTTTTCCTACTAATTACGGCATAGGCAAAAAAATCAACGCTGGCTTCCGAAAGCGTCTGAAATCCCTCGTGCTGACAGTTAAAACGATTTAGATCGACAAAATGCTCCGGCTCATACATTGATCTGATTAGTCGAACCTAAATTTAACCAAGTCGAGAAGTATTTCTGCACATTTATAGTCAAAATTTAGCAATAATAAAATGTAAATATTACAATATACATTTACATTTAATATTACATTTCGCATTTGAAATAAAAAATTGCATTTTAATTTCACATTATTTCTGATTTTATAAAGTACGTAATACCTAGAGTACCTATTTATTCTCAATTGCATTAGAAAATCTGTGCAAAAAAAATTGTATATTTTTAGCTAAAATGCTCAGATTTAAATGTCAATAAATGACGACGATAACATCGTATGATAATAAGAGTAGTTAATGAAACACATTGATAACCACATGACAGCCTATTTCTAAAACAACGTTTAGCGTCCATAAAAACGATAAAATATATTATAAAAACGGTAAAAATTTGTAAAAAAAATTAAAACGTCACGTCATTCCACAAGCGCGTCTTTTAAAAGAGATTTTGAGAATATACTCCGGTTGGTGATTTGAGCACATATGAGTGTATCGTTTTTTTCTTAAATAATGTGAAATCATTTTTATTTTATATATTTTTTTACCTTCCAATAAAAATTTATGTAGGTTTATTTAAAATATATTCTATCTACACAGTCATAATTTATGGATTTGATAAATTATGTGACAAGAGATTTAGTGTTTTTCTCTTTATCGTACGATTTTATGATATAAATATCAGAGCATGCGTAATTCAAGTGGTTTATTTATTACTCAAAGTACATTTTTATTTGATATAATCTTATTTTATAAAGTTTAAAACAAGAGTGAAAGCGATTTTTTATTATTATATTAACACTTACCGATGTTGACTGATGCCGCAATGATCTATGTCTCTTTCTTTTCATTTCTTGGTAACTAAATTATTTATATATTACACTGTATTTATGAAAATTCACACTGACGAGCATTATATTATTTATTACACTCTTCACATATTGAAAAACAATTTGTAGACGATAATTTGTGTGCTGTCAATATTTTACAACTTTGCAAATATTCATAACCACATCAATATTGATAAACTTCACAAAAAAAAACTAAAATTAAATATATAGTTTCAAGCGGTGTTCCCTTATCTGAAACAAAGAAAAAATACAGTTAAAATTAAATCGTATATAAACTTTTTCACATTTGTTATGTCGGTGTTTAAAATGCAGTGTGGCACCTCAATGCAAGGTCGAGCTTGCGTAATTTTTCTCGAATGCATCGCGTATCAGATACACCACCATTGTGCCACGGCGCCGCAGTAGATGAGACGAGATTACATACGTAGAACAGTAAATAGAATAGGATATGTTACCGGATGTCCGGTCCACTTTATAAGGAAGTTGCATGGATTCTCGCACCGCGAAAGGTACGGTGCAGGCGACAATTTGTTTAATTTGCCTTGTTACATGTGTCCTGTTGTAATTTTTCTCGAAATTAAAATAGACGATCTGATAGCAAATACAAAATATGTTATTTGTGTTACAACTATACATTTTATCAAGATACATAAAATTATAGATCTCTGGAGACGAAGCTATTTATATGAGAAAGTAGGTATGGAAGTCTTTGTGTATTTATAGGACTTATGACCATATGGCTGACTTAAGATACATCACTTTACACAATGTAACGTTCACCAATTCGACCACCACATCTATCAAATTTTTGGAAGTTGTAGATATATACGGCGCGCCGTCTACGATTGTTTGTCATCCTGATGAACCAGTATATAGATGACGCACCTATATCTATTTTTGACTACAGTTTGGAGCAATATTCTCTTTTATGTGTATTTGACATTTATTCGAATTATTACTAGAATTTGCCTGAAAATTATTTCAATTTTTAACTCCTTTTTTGACCAGTTTCATAATACTGCAATATTATATTCACAACATTACATGTGAATATAATTTTATATTTGAAATACTTGTTATACCATGCCTATCTTGCTAGAAATATCTTTGTTGAGACAGACAAAGTTTGTAAGCAGTTTAAATTTTTTTTGATAAAAATCGAGGAAATTACTCAAAATAACAGAGTTTAGGCTAGTGACTGATGACGTTTACAAAATGAAAATTTAATTAATATAAATGAAAATAATATATAAAGGTTTAGTTTGAATCTTAATTTAAATTGATGTTTTAAGTTTAAATCAATTTGGTATGGAAAAACAATTAATTCCTGTCACATACGTAATTTGTGTAACGTTTTTTCAAATGTACGTAATATCTATTAAGTTCTTCGTTTAAAGTTTAAGCTAGGAAAGATTTTGGAAATTTTGAATCTTTTTTCAAAAAATATCACAAATGATGTGGCTTGGACATGTGCTAAGAATGCCAAAGGAACGAAAGCCAAGAAGAATCCTCTTGACAACCCCGGAAGGAAGACCGCCTAAATTAAGCTGAGAGAAACAACAAAAAATGTGTATGAAAACAGAATGGGTTTAGACTAGTTGACTCATTCAGAAGCAGCGCAAGACAGGAAAATATGGAAGCACCTTGTAGAGTCTTCGGGCCTCCGACTCTACTAGGACAAAGGGATGAAGATGATGATGATTTTAATGAGATAAAAATGGCTGGAATATAGCTATCGTTACTCTTGATACTAATAAGCTGTATCGTCAATAATTAATATGATAATACCTACTTAAAAATCGAATTATTACACAACCCATTTTTTTTTCCTTAATTTTTTTCTATTGTACTTTTTTTAACTTTCTTTACAGTGCAATTTTGTGCTTATTTTCATTTCATATTCTTGGCTTCATCTTCACCTCATTTTCTAACGATTCATATCCTTTGGTTTTATACACAATATATGTATAATATTGTATATCATGTCTGATTCTATTTATTGTGCCTATTTTATACTGTTTTTGAAAGCGAAGCAGTTTTGTGTGTATGCCTCTCCGCGCCGCTTGTACTTTATAGATAAGTTTAAGTGGCGTGGAGAGGATTACCACTTAAGTATTTAAAAAAAT
Source organism: Agrypnia vestita (assembly GCA_016648135.1). NCBI lineage: Eukaryota > Metazoa > Arthropoda > Insecta > Trichoptera > Phryganeidae > Agrypnia > Agrypnia vestita. The sequence goes on along the minus strand of JADDOH010024605.1, from coordinate 61,001 downwards.
GCCGAAACGGGTGGTGAAAGTGAAGGGCTGATATGTGAACTCATATCAGCCTCATAAAATGGCCTTGGGTGTGTGGTGAGTCCCTCTTTACATCCCATTATGTAATCATAAGTTTTTACGCATTGCATACATATACATACACTCGTGCGTTTTTTGATGCCGCGTCTGCCCTGTAGATGGTCACTGAATTATGGCCTGAAACGTCGAATACGACAAAAACTAACTCATGGCAACATAACTCTATTAAGAAATTATTTTTTCATTAATTACAGGTTTTGAAGTCATCAATCATTTTTTTAGATGACCAAATAGGTCGTGCACCGTTATAAAGAAATATTTTTACTCAAGGGTAATTATGCGCAATCAAAACATATTGCAAGAAACCATTTTCGATACTGGCCCCAAAAATCAGGTAGACTTTGTGTGTTTCATTTTTTTCTCTAGAACCAATTAAAAAATTTTAAAATTTCAAATAGGTACTAGGCATTTGTATATAATATGGCGGATCTGGTACGCTAATAATTTTTTGTCATGATGATACCGTACCAAATTTACCCGAGAATTTCATTAGCCAAATTTTTCAAAATTTTTTATCGCGTCCACTAAATCCGTTATCCCAGTACATCTCATATACTTACAAAGACAATCATGAGCCTACGAAATAGGTAATATTTCTATAGAAATTTAAATAAAATTGTTGTAAATTTATTCCATTCATTGACTGCAATTGGCTAATCGGTGTCGAAAATTATTAACTTTATTTTAAAATTTAAAAAAATATATAAATGATTAAGACTCATGATGAATGCATAGCATAGCAATAAAAATTTCTCACGAATGGGCATATAAAAATGGACCATAATTAAAGACATAAATTTCAATATAATTTTTATTAAAACTCAAATGAAATAGGTATGTGCTTTTAATAAACATAAGTATGTACTTACCTACCGCCATCAGTTTATTTTCTGTAAGTATAACTGAAAATTATGATGCGGATTAAGTTTCATAAAAAATTCGTAGTGCGGGGTGACTACATAATGTCGTAAATCGGCGAAAGTCACAAAAACTTTCGTATTCTTAAAACAAGAAGGTGTAAGTGACCCAAGAATCATAAAATAACTCGCTAAAGGGGTTTGAATGTGAATAAAGTGTAAACAACAACCGTTCTACGAAATCTCTATAAAAAATGTTTTCTCTAAGACATTAATTTTATATTTGATCTCTCTCTGCTCTTACATCAAACAAAAAAAATAGAATATCTATACAAAATTTACGATCTAATACGAGATAATCTAACTGGGGAACGAAGGAGATTAGATAAACAGGAACTCCAGGAACGGTATACCATTCCAGGGATCCCAAGGACGTGGACACTCGAAAGATACCCACCCTTTCTTTAAACTGTCATAGGGTGGTTCCTCAGGTATCAATTCCTCTCAGCAATGCCATGAATATAGTTTACCTATGTTTGCAACAAATAACTTTTTATTTGATAAGTATTACTAAAAGAAAAGTGATAATGAATCGTAATTTTAATTCTACATTTACTGCATTTCGATCGTCGATTTTTCTCTCTTTTTCATCAGATTTATAACTATTGTACAATTATCTAAAACAATCACGAGCATTCTGAAATTTACAGACAATTAACTTAAAGATAATAATCCATTTTGATCCAATCCAAACTGATTATAATTTGCTACCTACGCGTCAAGGCAGGCATGGTATTTTCAGCAATCACCCCCAGAAGAGGAAGAAAAGACGTCACAAAGCGGTCACACATGTCACGGCCACGGACCGACAGAAACACCCCAGCACGATAACAACGGATCACCAGGAGGCAGTACAGATCACTTTGTAACCCCTAGTCGGCTGGCCTTCCCAACGTTCACACTCTCATAAACCTTCTGAAAAGTTAGTGGACGGGGACATGTAGGGAGATTAGATGAGTCCCGTAATATGCGCAACGAGGGGAATGCCAATACAGAGATTTGCGGATAAAGATAATATAGAGTAAGGGAGTAAGCAAGAGCGAGAGGGAGGGATGTCTCAGCAGACTTGACCACAAAGGGTTTATCAAGGGATGAATGTGTCACTTATAACTGCAGTCATTGATCGCCAAAAATATTTTAAATTAGATTTATACGATATTTTCTTTTTAACGAAACACTAACAGAATACTGGGTGTAAAATACATAAACAAACAACACACAAATTTTAGACATGTTTTATTTTAACTTTGTAATACACACATTATGAATTATTAATTACTTCTATAGTTTCGAGAGGAGCAGTCCCTCTCATCATCAGGTACAGTTAATAACTAATTTAAATGCTAAATTTATCAACCTATTCGGGCAGGACAGGGAGCCACCAGTGGGGAGGGGGTGTTTTTTGGCCAATAACGATTTTATTCATAAGTGTGTTTTCAGACTTCAGATTTTTAAGGATTTCAACGGTTTTTAAATTATTCACTATCCATCCTCTATAAGGAACCGAGTGCGGTAGCTTTAATTTGTGATTGTCGAAGGAATGATTTGTATTATGTGATTGGAAAATTCGGAGAAATTGATATTTTTTAGGCAACGTTCTCTAATTCTTGTATTTAAGTTTCTCGCGGTTTGGCCTGTACATTTTTTATCGCAGTCACCGCACGTTATTTGATATATCCCAAATTTTCCATCATGCTTATTTTTGTTTTCATTTTTTTTTTTTAAATGCGGGTCTAGTGTAAGAAGGAAAACAACTTGCAATCGGACCATTAAATAGAATTTTACACCAAAGTGTATTATCAATGGCGTTAATGTTTTGGCATCACTATAAATAAGTACGTTTCCGTAATATAACCGTAACGTTTTCCGTAATTTTCGATTTTAACATTCTGTCTGTTTCCATTAACGCGCAGTTATATTCGTTATTAATGACAATGTGCTTAATTGTTTTAAATGTATTATTATAGTCAATGGTATTTAGGGGAATTTAAATTAGTCTATTTAACATGGAATGGAAACAGGCCATTTTATGCGCTAGCGGATGGGAAGACGATGCAGGAATTAGGGTGTCGGAATGTGTGGGTTTTTGGTAAATATTAAAATGTAGTCTATTCCAGAGGTCCAAAAAATGTAAGCTGCTTTCATCGTTCTTTCCAGAGTGAATTTAATATATTTGTGTAATGAAACCAGTCGGCTGATCAGGTTTGATTTAAATATAAGTAATTTATTATAAGTTACATTTTTTTAAATATTAGGTCCTTACATATGAAATTGGCGTTTAGTATGGGAGGAACATAAAGCCGATTTTTTTTTATTATAATATATTTATTTAATCAAAGTATGTACCGTTGCTATCTATGCACTTTTGCCATCTCATAGGTAGTTCATCGATCCCTTTACTAAAAAAACCATTCGGACGGGAATCAATAAAATCTTTGAAGGCGGTTTGGACTGCCCCATCGGAGTTGAATTTTTTCCTTTGCAAGAAGTTATCCAAATTTCGAAAAAAATGGTAATCTGTTGGGGCAAGGTTCGGAGAGTACGGTGGATGTCTTAGATATTCCAATTGAAGCTCCTCTAATTTGGTAGCCGTCTGTTGTGCAGTGTGTGGTCTAGAGTTATCATGAAGCAGCAGTGGCCTAGAGCGATTAACCAGCCTCGGTTGTTTAGCAGCTAGCTTTTCCATCATGGTTTGCAGTTGCTGACAATAGACATCTGCCGTAATTGTCTGGCCAGATTTAAGAAAGCTGTAGTGAACGACACCAGCACTAGTCCACCAAACGCTCACAAGTAACTTTTGGAGTCAATTTTCGCTTGGGGCATGGTTTGGCTGGTTCGGCAGGGTTCAGCCATTGCGATGAGCGCTTCCGATTATCGTACAGGATCCACTTTTCATCATAGGTAATGATTCGATTTAAAATCCCTTCATTATAGTGCCGGTGCGTAATGCACGCAGCATGTCACGCGCGTTTGTTGATTTGCTTCACTCAATTGTGAGGTACCCACCTTTCAAGCTTTTTCACCTTACCAATTTGCTTCAAGTGGATTAAAACAGTTTTATCACTAACACCGCAGCCTGCAGCTAACTCGGATGTGGTTTGCGATGGATCCGCTTTCACAATAGCCTTCAATTCTTCATTATCAACTTTGGTCTCCGGCCGTCCACGGGGCTTGTTCTGCAGGTCGAAATTTCCAGAACGAAAACGTTGGAACCAAAAACGCAATGTGTTTTCTTTTGCGGCACCGTCGCCATACACATCATTAAACCTTCGAGCCGTTTCTGCAGCACTGGTGCCACGGTGGAACTCGTACTCGTAAATAACGCGATATTTCAAGTTTTTCATTTTGTAAACTGAGTGACGCAAAGAAAAAAACAATTGAGGAAAAAACAAATGAATTATAATTTTCAAAACACAAATACATGAGTAAATAGCTGTATAAATTTGGATTTGGAATTCCTAACCAAAGAGAAGATATTTGAGATCAAATTTGCCAGTACGGCAAAACGCCAATTTCATATGTAAGGACCTAATATTTTGGAGGAAACACCTCGTGTGTTGTGTCGTCCGAGAATAAATATAATGGTGTACAATTTTTCCGTCACGTGTCATTAAGCTTGGTGCGCACGGACGTGCAAAAAATAATGTAACTGCGACGAAGTATGCTAAAATGTCTCGGTTCAGAAAGTAAAGCGAGTTTCCCTCGGCGCCAGACACCATTTATATCGCCGGATCGGCAAATTGATTAACGATGACTGTCTCCGGGAGGAGGAGGAGGGAAGTGTTCGGCGAGGACAAGCAGAGCCAGCTCCCCGAGGAGAAAGGGACGACACGCGGCTTGGTGACATCTTCCGAAATGTCAGGAGATGAAACCATCTCCATGTCGCGTGTTCCCGCGTAAGACCTCTCGATCAATAATTCCTCTCAGCAACAGAAAAAGTACGACTTTCTTTGTAGTCTTCTATTATGTTATTTATTCATTTAACGCCCTTATGGGCTTTTACAAATATACAGAATATAAATTTTAAAAAATAACATAAGACTTATATATATACAGCTAAAAGGTACAAGTACATAATAATAGAATTCATAAAGAATGAAGATATTAGGAATGAATGTAAAGCTGATCGTAGCATAATACATAGAATAAAAATATCTCAGATGGTTTGGGCATGTTGAGCGAATGAATGAGGAAAGAATGGTAAGAAAGATATATGATATAAGTGTTGACGGCGCCAGAAAGAGAGGGCGACCACGGAAGACGTGGCATGACCAGATTAACCAAATACTGGAAGACGGTCCTATTAGAAGCCTGAACAACCGTCGAGTTTGCATGCGAAGATGTATGAATGTAGACGAAGCGAAAGTTGTATGTCAGGACAGAAGAGTATGGCGCTCTATCCTCTCTGCCTACCCCCACGGGGAAACGGCGTGATGGTAAGTTAGTTAGTTAGTGTAAATTTAGATTGCTGTTAAAGATTCAAGTACATCATATAGATTTGTGTAAAATAAAAATAGAAGTTAAAGAAGTGAGAAGAAAATGCTTATAAGTAGTAAGAAGAAGAAGAAATACATTGCAGTTAAAAATATTCAAGTAGATTTATGTAAATTAAAAGAGAAGTTTAAGTAGTAAGAAGAAAAAGAAAAATATATCATCCATTTCCATTTCGTTGAGATGCAAAGAATTGTATCAACTTTGTCCTATACACAGTTATATTATCAGCAAAAATGTCAGCCGCCTCTGCATGTTCATTCATTATGTTATATCAAATTGTCTATATAAACAGTCGATTGTTGAAAATAAATTGCGCTGTATATGAATTGTTCGTGGTAAAAGTGCAAGCCATTAAATTCCGAGTACAGTGCGACGTAATCAAATTGTCAGAAACTCATTTTCGAGGAAGCAATTCTGCAAGTTGAATAGCATAATTGAAAAAACATCTTGTTTATCAATGATATTTCACTTCAAGCATATTCAATCGCTCAAAGAGACTTGTCTGTAATGACCGACAGGAAAGCTTAGGCCAAGGATCAGCTCACAAACCGGGGTACCAGAAGTTCACTTAGATAATTTAAAATAAAACATATTTTTGATGTTTTAGCGTTAACTTTATGGTTGGACATAATTATTAATTAATAAAATTGCTTTGTTTTGACACCACTTGGAGTAACTCTACGTCTACCGGCTTCGATACCACAGTATCTTTGTCAGAACGGACGCATACTAACTATCCATTACTTATTCTAGCAAACAAAACAATTTTTGAACAGGGGCGTGGCTACATTTATGGTGGGGGTATTTGACAAGCGGACGTCGAAATGGGGAATATATAAAATAACGGGCTATTCATAAAATTTATTTGGTTATTAATTATATTAGTCGTAGTGTTCAGGCATTTTTTGATTTCTAGTATTTCCAAGCTATCTAATCTAAGGCCTTTATTATTTGTATGTAGAATCTCGGTGCCGTTTTCTTTTTTAAACGTGTGGCCCGTTTCTAAAAGATGGTTTGCGAATTCAGAAAAGTAATTATTGTTCAGACATCTCAAGTGTTCCTCTGTGCTGTTTTACCTATTCATCGATCACTTGCTCAGTCTGTAGATGGGATTCAACAAGAAAAATGAAGACCATGTGGTGAATACGACGATAGAGCGTACTGGCTTTAATACTTCCAGGAAGTCAGGGGATTGAGTGATGTTGAATAAGAAGTTGCCACAGATGAGTGCATGCTTGATGCATTAATATTAAGAGTCACGCCTGTGTGAATGCAGAATTTCTCAAACAAGTTGTCGTGCGAACTTGCGTAATCTATGGTTACAAGTCTACAATGCAACCTACCTTAATAATTTTAATAATTTTACTTTAATTTATATAAATTAACTTTGTAAACACCACTTATTTATTGAAAAAATTCAACACGTTTCGAAGCCAATGGCTTCTCCGTCAGGATAACAAAAATAAAATTTAAAAATCGAAGTATAGATCGAAATATTAAAAAGTTATATATGGAAAATGATAATATAAAGTACCTACTTAACATGAAAATAAATTTAAAAGATGACTATTTGCAAAAAGGACCTGATTATTTATAACCTGATTATTTAGGACCTGATTATTATTAAATATGAATTATTAATATTATTAAATAATCAGGAGAGAGCTGGCACTAAACGAAGATGAGTGGAGGAAGACCCACCAAGGGTTGTAGTGCCAAGAGTGATGATGATGATATTCTCATATAAATAGCTTCGTCTCTGGAGTCATCTATAATATATTTTAATTAATGACGCTCCCTCTGGGGACAAAAATACAATAATTGGGTTCTCTAAAAATTTGAACATATTCAAAATATTCTCTCGATCAGTCTACTTTCCCAACTTTTGATGATAATGTGAGAAGTTTTGACAATTTGACAACTAAAATGAGCCCTTTCTACAGCGAGGGCCACACGCTGGAGCTCGCCGCCGCGCGGATGCCTCGGGGGACAAAAGATTGCAGAAATTTAAAGCGATTTAGCGTAAATGTTCCGCACAACGTGTAATTACTGCTGCTAGTCCGACCTTCGGAAATCTGCTAGAACCGCTATTAAAATTCCAATAACTAGTTGACGCATTTGCGAGATCGTAAAAGTGGCCAGCTTTGTGTAACAAGCGTGCAAAATCTTGCGCGTCGTGGGGGAAGATGGCGTACGACATATGCAGTCATTCGAACATTGCATATTGTCACGGGATCGTGGCTTTAGGAAGCTAATTGAGCTAATTAAGCTTAAGGAATGCTAAAGAAACTACAAATAGTACAAAACAGAGCGATGCGCATAATACTGAAGTGTAATAGGAGAACTAAAATAACAAAAATGTTGAATGCCCTAGGACTGGAAACTGTAAATCAAAGAATAATATATAATGTAATGGTCCAAATATTTTAAATTAAACATGGATAGTAACCAAATACTTTGATGACAGGATGAAGATGAATAAGGATTTTCATTCCTACAATACAAGAGGAAGCGACAACATAAGACTACCAAAGAAAAAGAAAAACACCTCACGAAATTGTATGATGTATAATCTTCGATAGCCTGCAAAGGAAATTCAAAACATGGAGAATATAAGGAGGTGTATACTGAAGTGCAAAAATTATTATAAAAACTTTTAAATGATTAGATGGAATGCAACATGTCCAAGTGAAATCATGCATTAGCCCACACAACATTATGTGTGGAACTAAATTATTAAGATAAATAAAATTAATTAATTAATTAAACAACAAACTTTTACTTTTCACTTACTTTTTTTCAAAGTCACTGGGCTCGAATTAATCGGAGCATTGTTCGTTAATTCACAACAATTTCGTAATTCGTAGTATTTGTATACATACTTACTTTCCTCGTGGGGGTAGGCAGAGAGGATAGATCGCCACACTCTTCTGTCCTGACATACAACTCTCGCCTCATCCACATTCTTTTTTTATGCTTCAACAGGCCAGGAGGCCCAATTACAGAAGCGAAATACATCACAAAACACCCAGGCTTGAGTAAATCACATAGAGTAAAATTGTGACCTCACCAGCAATCGAACCCGGAACCCTCGGTGTGGGAAGCCAGTGTCATACCTACTGCGCCGAATCTCGGATCTCGACTTGTGTAGTGAACGGATGTGCTTGCCATCAATTCAAAACAGACCTCGAAATACAAGGCAAAAATCCCTCGGGAGGTCCGTGGTTCGAATCCAGGTTTCCAGCATTTAACTTTCATATATTTCATATATATATATGTTAAATCGAAGGCTTTCACGGGTACAATATGTGTTAGTTCTAACTACTTTGGGGGTAACCCGAGTCAAATTCTGGTCGTCAGGACCAGTCGTCTGCCGACGTTTCGAACAGATCTCACTGTTCATCTTCAGGGCGCCTTGTCGATGAGCTGCTTCTCCAAACAGCGTACAACCGTTTGGGTCCGGAGCTCACCGTCAAGTGACAAGGCGCCCTGAAGATGAACAGGAGATCTGGACTATAATTTATTATATATATATATATATATATATTTATATATATATATATAGAAAAACCGTGTTTCCCTACCCACCAAGTTTTCTCCAAAAACAGCTACAACTAACCACCGGTGGGATGGTGGTGGATAGACCTGGTGTCACATCGAGAATGTGCGAGTTTGGTGGGGGGTGGACTGGCCACACAGTCTCTTATATATATATATATATATATATGTATTCTGTGTGGGAATAATGTTTATATATTTTGTTCGTGTCAAATGCCACCATTTTGGCTCAGTGATGCGCGGCGTCCATCTCATTTCCGGCCAGACAGCAGACAGACGGCAGACAGACACGGATTTTGCAATACTGGAAGTGAACAGAGATCAGTGAAGCGGCACTCGCAGTCGGCTTAGGCGAGAGGTCATTGTCGCCCCAGAGTAAAAATAATGTCAGATGCAACACATTGCAGACACCACCAGGTATTCCGGCGGACGCGATAAATTATCTCAATTTTGTTTTCACAAAAAAAATATGTGGATTTTTAATAAAAAAATATATTATTTATTTATTAAGTTAGTTAATATTACAATTTGTATATTAACACTTTACATTCTTAAATCTATTACTAATTTATTATCAATAATAACCTACATATTTACATTTACATCTAATCTTATCTATGGTACAATCTATAATAAATAATACATCTTATGCTCTACAATTCTGTACAATAATTATAGCCAAATTTTCAAAGAAAGCAAACACTTGGTGGTGATACATTATAATTAAATAAATAAAAATAACCATAAAATCATATTATCCATAAAAACGGAATAGGTAATAGACTAGATAATTTAGAGGCATTAGAGATAAGAAAAGCCATTAATTTAAATCACAAAATAATTAATAATCAAATAAATTTGTCTTATAGTCCACTCTTAAATATGTTCCCTCTTAATAATAATGTTCCCTGTATAATCCCACCCCCTACCCCCACTATTGGCACTCCGTCCTTCCACCTTTCACCCTAATATATAAGCGCATAACTTTTGTATGTTTAGACAGTTAAGATCCCTGAAGAAGCTACGGTAGTAGCGAAACCTGGTTGGATTTTTAATAAATATAAGTGGTGTATAACAAAGTTATTTTTATTTATTTAATAATTATAGCATTTGTTTTTAAATTTATTCATCTTATTTATATTCTTCATGTTTTCTGGCATCTCATCGTATATTTTTACACCTCTGTACATTAGACAATTCTGTGTATATACTTTTTTCTTATGTGGCAATCTTATTCTATTCCTATTTCTGGTGTTATATGTATGTACATCACTATTAATTTTGTTCAAAAAATATTTCAGCATTTTGCTATTGACAATTTTACGTATAAATATGAGAACGTTATAAATAATTATTTTTTTAATTTCCATCCAGTTGAGTGCTTTTCTCATTTCTTCGATTCAATTAAATTCCGCGCGCTGTATAAATCCAATTATCACATTTATTTTTATTTTATATTGAAGGTAAAATTTTTATTGTAACAGAAGTTGCCCGCTCAGTATGTTGCTGAAATGCGAAGTTAGCTGTTAAAGTGAAATTTTAGTATGCAACATCATATTCGTAGTATGAACCGTCAAAGAGAGTAAAATGTGCATATTTCATATGCACATTTTCATTTTCATGTTTATTTAGAGAAAAACAGTTTTTTATAGATGCAAAGTCCGTATTTCTGTCACTAATGCTCTTTTTATATAAATATTGAATCAAATTATTACTATATAAATCTATTCTACGTATGTACGTACGTATATTAAATGTATGTACTGTCAAATTGACAAAGACGTTTTATGACGTTCGGTGGGCGGTTATTCCTGTTTCTTGCGTTGGATAAACAGATATAAATTTATTAAAGAGTTTAAACTTACAATGTACAATTTGTTACTTATTAAATAATTTACGCTACCGGTTTCGACACGTCCGTGTCATTAAAGAGCGTTATTTAAACTAAAATGCGAAATTACTGTATTAGGTGTTTTTAGGAGGCGGGGGTGATTTTTGGAGTGGGAGGGGCGAGGGAGGGAACATGGTTAATTATGGTGACCTACACGGTACAGTACTTTCGCATTTTAGATTAGTTTAAATAACGCTCTTTAATGACACAGACGTGTCGAAACCGGTAGCGTAAATTCTTTAATAAGTAACAAATTGTACATTGGAAATTTAAACTCTTTAATAATGTCTGAAAGAAATTGTTACATTGTAAGTGCCCAAGAAATACAAAATATATAAATTTAACTATTACAGCGGACCACGACGGTTTTACCCGATTCTGATTTTTTCTGTAAAATAATACCCCAGAAAGTCAACAAATGGCATTAAAAGGTAAGTTTCACAAAAAAAGTAACATTCATTGTTTTTTCGGAGGAGTCTTCATATATATTATTTATGATCATCATCATCATTCTTGGCACTACAACCCTTGGTGGGTCTTGGCATCCTCAATATGTCAAAAATTAGTGTTCCAGTAATATAAATAATGTATTGTCGACCATCTTGGATCGAGAACCAATCATAAAGATGCTCAATTTGTGGTCTGACGAATGATTGGTTATTGAATTGAAAATTACGAGTAGAACTGTTTATGAATTGCGATTTTAGCCGTGTAATCGAAATGGCAAAAATGGGTTTCTCGTACAAATTTCTGTATTTTATGTTATTGTCGATGTTTGACTGCTTTCAAATTTTTAAATGTACACATTTTTACGTTCATACACTTCTCCCAAATATAACATAATAACGATAGCCATATTAAATACCTAATTTTTGTTGGCTACGTAAAAGGTTACACGTGTCTTGGTGTGTTGGATTATTTTTGACTTAAATATTTCAAAATTTCTGTAAAAAACAGCACTGCCATACGTAGCCCGCTGCAATTTCTTCCAATTTCCGAAGATGAATCGCTCAGACGGTTTGGCCACGTGGAACGGATGAGCGATAAAAGGACGATAAAGAAAATTTATAAGTCGTGCGTTGAAAGCAGCAGAAACACAAGGCGTCGACGGAAGACATGGCATGATCATAAAAATCAAATATTGAAAGATAGTCCTGTTAAAAACTTCAAAAGCCGAGAAGCGCGCGTGAGAAAATGTATAAAGTTGATACGGGAAAAGTGGTGTACGAGGACAGAAGAGTTTGGCGTTCTGTCCTCTTGCCTACTCACCTGCGAAACGGCGTGATGGTTAGTTGTTAGATAAAATATCAATTTTGTTTTTACCATTTCATTGATAAACTTACAATACCGCTCAGTTGATTCGCATTTCGAATCGCCCGAACATATCGATTAAAATCACCATGTTTTTATCGAGATATAGTTAGCCAGCTGCCCAATCGATGGTAAAAGTCTAGCTTCTGATTTTTAAATACGCCACTGGTTAAAATATCACGTATGTAACCAAACATGAGCACTTTCTCTTGGAAACTATCTTCTATGATTAACAATACACGCTTCAACTCGCAAGCACAACTTGTGAACAAAGAAAAGTTCAATGAGACCCCCCGAAGTCTCCCTCTCCTTGTATGCCTAACTATCACAACAGGCTCTCATCCCTTCGTATAAACTCCGATACATTCTTCAAGACAAAGGCTCAATTTAAGAGCGAAATTGTTTTGTACTCAGTTGATATGCATTCGAGCGTGCTTACCATATACCGTCGCGAAAGTACAAAACTTTGTTGTGTAGAAATAATGTGCTACCAATTTATCACGGTTCAGTGATCACATAAAACTACAATACAATGATAACTTGTTTTTTTATTTCTCACTTACCTTTTGTAGACATTTCAGTTTTCATATTCATCATTGAGCTAATTTTTAAAACTTCAACTCTTTACAAAGAATATGGCAATTGCTGTGTACATAATGAAAATGTCTTTGAAATCGATCTGTTCTTATATTATGTGCTTGTTTATTTATTGAATAAAAATTGTGTTTTTATTTGCAAATATTAATTTTATTTATTAAAAATTTGGTATACGGAATAATAATAAACCAATATAAGTGTTTGGAACACATATGATATATTGTTTTGAAAAAATAAGCGTCAAACGGCTATAAAGGGGGAAGATTTTCGAAAAAAGATGCCTTATTTTAGAATGAGTCGTCGAGATGGATACGGAGCGTCGTGTTAGTTTTAGATATTCTTCGTTTGGAATGCTCGAAAAATTTTCTCTTAGGCTATGAATAATCAAATTTCTTTTCGTGTTTTATTTTATATAAATATATTACGACGTGAAGTTCTGTTGCTCCCAACAGAACTCCTCGTCGCCACCAGTTTTGCTCAGTCGGAGAAGAATCGGACTCACCTTACTTCTACAATTTAAACTCAGGGTACTTCCGGTGTCGTGTACGCTGCACTTCAGCTGTCTCTCACTTTAACTTCAGTTCAATGACTAGGGTAATACAACGAAACATTATTTAGATGAAGGGGAATTTATTCAAATGAATTTTAAGAACTTCGATTATTCGCTCGATATCTTTCGCTACAATTATCGCACCTGGCCTCTGTTTTCGCCTGTCAAACGCGACTGCAACAACAACCGCGCCACCGCCGGCGCTGTATTTATATCCCGAAATGCTGGTATCGAACCTCCTAGACCTTTCCAGTGTTTAGGAGAACGTAGTTGTGAATCACCCTAGATGGTTACAGGCCATTCTCGAGCCTTCAACAGTTTTGTGACAAGTGATGTAGTGGGTAAATTCCTTGTAGCATCTCGTAACAATAATGTAAAAGGCGCTCACTGCCGCCATGTGGACAAATAAACCATTAAGTAAAATATACTTATCTCTTGTAGGGTTTGGGATATCTGATATCTTCTCTCCACAAAACAACAAAACTCTCGTATCGTTTATCGTCTTTTATTCTGTTGTATTTCTTGCACGTTTGATATCACACCTGTAATTATTTATGGGGATTTCAGTGACCTTTGCAGATGTTGTCCGTCTAGACACAGATTCGCCCGCGAGCGAAGCAAATAAGTTAATAAACTCACAATTCTCAGTACATCGCTTTCGTACTGAGAATCGTGAGCCCCAAACACTCCATCACCCTTCTCAATTCACTGGAAATAATTAATGAAAAATTAGCACCGATGAAATGAGCCGATATTATTTTACTTGTTTACTAGCCGTATGCCCGTGAAAATCACGGTAATTTGGTGGGCGACCGTTACGTGTTGCGCGCTAATTACGTATCAAAGTCTAATTAATTATCTATTGCGGATAGACAGACAACGAAATTATTATTCCGTTGTCTGTCTCAATTTCAACAGAGATGACAGTACTATCACAGTATACTAAGAACAGTAATACGTCTTCATACGAACTGGCCGCTACCCATTAGAATGTGTGCGAGCGTGCTCGGCGCCGTGTACGCACGCACTGTGACGCACACATTGACATAGAATATGGGGGCAAAGGCGGCGGCAGTAAGGGCCGTGCCTTCGGTGCCATTCGCGCTCGCAGCCGCCGCTTTAGAAAAAAAATGCGCTTCCTGAAAAAAATGCCATTTTTTATTTTTTACTTTATTTATGGTACTTTACTAAAAAGGTGTGTTGATTATCACGAAGACTGTGAGTTTTTAAAAGTCTACGTTGATGTTAATCAGCGTTCTTGCAATTTAAGTGCAGAAACTAGGTATACTAATTACAGAAATTTTCGGGTTTCGTGTCTACCTTATGCGTCGGAATCTCAGACGCTACGAATTAAAAGAAAGGAAGTAAAAATAAAATCACAATCCTAGCGTCAATGTAAGAGTAGGCTAACAACTCGCCGACAGGCCGGAGATAAACTACTGTTCTGGGTATACTGTGGTACTATCAAGTATTTGGCGCCCTGTTCTTACGACATTGATTCAACCCTTGAGAGACGTCGCAGTAAAGTCCGCCGACGTAACTAGTACACATTGCACACTGGCGACCTCTATTGTAGAAGAAGTGAACACTCCACAACAAAGTGCATACAATTTACGCCCTAGAAAGCAGTAATCAGTCCGACCTCAACCTCCGCGGGTAAAGGTCGTCCTCCTGACGACGTTGAATAAGCATGCAACGAAACTCCGAGAATCGTTTCTCGAAAAAATATACGGTTCGTATAAAATATCCGCAACTATTTACAGTTAAATAAAGTTATTATACATATTTAGATTATTACTTCCTTTATTTTAACTTGTGGCGTCTGTTTGCTTGACGAAAAAACTTTGGATCGATTTTTAACCCTTTTCCCGTGATCCAATCGAGCTGAAACTTTGCAAGCAGACTCGTGGCGACGATCAAGAAGATCTATCATCTATTTTCGTTAAAAAATAATAATAATTATGGCATACTTTTGAATTTTTCAAATTTTTAATGGTTTTTTCATACAAGTTGTACGGAGATTCCGACGCATAAGGTAGACACGAAAGCGGAAAATGAGAAAGGGAGTATTGTAAAAACTTGGTTTTTATGGGTTACTTTTTTTATTAATTAAGACATCTGCATGAGAACGCAAAGATCCTCATTAAATTGTAACCACGTGATGACGTTGACAATTACTTTAAGAATGTATCTGCTTGGGTTAATTGGTTAGGCTGAGTTGGACTTACTGCGGTAGTCCAAATCTATTTTACATGTCATTAATTAATGTGGCAGCTACTTCACGGTTTAACATTTACATTAAAATGTATTCCTTGGTGTTACTGAGCCGTCGCATATCTAGCCGAAGGCTTCTGGGGCTAACCAGGCCCGGCCGCCTGTAGGTATGTACAACCACTCTTTCGTCGACCGCCGTAACAAACGCAAGTAATAATATTTCTGCACTCAGTGCCACATTTTTAAGTTGCTGCCAATAAAAAAATGTTCATGTCATCTAGCGAATAAGTAATAGTAAATAAATATTTAGCCAGTAAGATGTTTTGTGTGAAGCGCCCTTGAGGTGAGTAGGTACTCACGAAAACGGCGCTATATAAATGATCCAACTATATAACTATATAAATGATCCAACTATACAACTATATAAATGATCCAACAGCTGTTCGTTAAGTCTACCCTCATCTTCTACATCAAAAACACAAACCACCTAACAGCAACCAGTAACTCGCATTCACATAATACTAGACAAGCATTGCGAAACCTCGACGAAATACCAAAAACTAAGACAACACATGGAGAGAAAAATTACTCATACATAGGGCCAAAAATATTTAACATATTTAAAACAGACTTCCCGAAAATCAGAATATACTCAATTAATAAAATAAAAGCTTTAGCAAACAACTGGCTTACCTCCAAAGGTAGAACAGCAACTGAAAATTTACTTACTGTAATTGCATAATAATGTCTTTAAATAAAAATATATACCTATATAAATAAATAAATTAAGTAAGGAAAATAAAAAATAATCTTAAACAAATTTTAACCCTTTTTACATTAAACAATTCTTCTACACATATTTACACTTGGACTTATGACTCAATCAACTTACCACTAACACTGCACTTGATACTTTGTAGATACATAATTACTACCTTATGAAAATAAATATTATTGACGAATTTAAAAAAATATTATAATTGTGTTTTATAACGCCACTCTGGGACAGGCGTAGCCTAGTAGAGTGACATAATCCACAATTTTAACAACAACAAAAAAAAGTGTAATTTATCTTATATTTTTATTGTTAAATTAGTATTAAGTACCTTTATTTGTAAACAAGGATTTTTTTAAAATAAATATTATTACTAGTTACTCGGAGTCCAAGAATACATTCCATCTATGTCCGAAGGTCCGGTCTTTTTCCAGTTTTTTTTTTGTGTTTTTAACATTCTTAAACTCTCTTACCCCATTTACTATAACGCCACTTAATTTCACTGTTAACCGGTCATATGCCGCGTAATTTCGCGCATGATTGCTGATTTTTAGGCACTTTTTTGTGATGGTTATATTCAGTAAAAATCAACAATAATCCCTAAGAAGTTGCAGTTTCTGGTTTCTCAATATACAGACTTCAATAATTACTTATATTTCAATAATTAGGTACTTGTACAATAATTGCTTATTCATTATTATGAAAATAAGCAACGAAATTTACTGTCAAAAATGTACGCACATATTTATCGAATAAATCCGTGGAAGCAATAACACTAAAGATATTGTATTTCAATATTTTCGTTCTAAATATATCAAAGAATATAAAAATACTTAATTTTAACACTTCTTTTATTTAAAAATAACTTTTTTAACAGAGAAATAACACAATTAATACGCGGTTCGAAGACGACATTTTGAATGATTTTTTGTCCGGTTTGCGCGGCAAATGAGGTTACTTGACAAATGGAACTCGTTCATTCATTCAAAAACTTGAGATACAAACAAGAATACGCTTTAAAAACCCATAAACGCAGGTAAAATAGGCAGAATTCGCATACGTGTCTAGGGAGCGCAGATCTGCGCTCTGGCACCCGGTCGTTTAAAAAAAGTACAAAATAATTATCGAAACACAAAAATGCTCTACAAGATAACAATAACGAGAAATGAGTCATTCGGCCTGTAGGTTTGTGTGTGTGTGTGTGTACAGGCTGCTGCGCATACTAAGTTATGTAAATAATAAATACAGTGTTATGACTGATGACGTCACGGTGTTACATTTTTTGTCCAAACTATAGACTTGGAATACATTAGCATAGAAATGACTCATTGAGAAATTCAAATCTGTTGCAGAACTACACGGAATAAGTGTCTGCAGTAAATTTATGAAAATCGATAGTAGAAAGTGTACGTATGCTTTTGAGGTATGCATGATAGGATCAGAAATGTTATAGATGGATATCGAAAGGACGAGGAATGTAATAATTGTTAAAATTAACTTAGGTAGGACGGACTAGCGACGCAAAATGAAATTCTGGTAACAACATCGACTGCACACAAGACAAGCGCACACCTAGGCAACCACGCGCAGTCGGCTAATTATTGGTTGACGTGACTTTGTATTGTGTAGCGAGGCGTAAGCTAACATAACCCTATCTAATCTAACCTAACCTAACATAAAAATAGATGTATTCAATTCTAAAACCAAAATTCGCAGTTGTCTATGTAAGCACTTGTCACTATGTGTACACCAGGGGCGTGCAGTGGGAACAAGAAGCATGACTTTTTCCTATGCATGTATTTTGAAAATAAACCGAAACAAGAGGTATATCTCGTTATATTCCAATCACAATAATTAACATATTATTCACATTTTAATATTTCATAATACTATGCCAGATAAATATTTTATTTCGATTTTTTTCCCAAATATACGGTTAAATAAAAGTCATGCTTCTTGTTCCCACTGCACGCGCCTGGTGTACATAGTTGTCAATGAGTAAATTGCGTATGCGTAAAATGTGTAAATCCTGCCATGCGTAAAATTATCTGATAACAACATATTTCAATAACTAAACTATAAATACAATAAGTACACAAAAATAGAATTGAGAGCGTCCAAAACAGATTCCTAAGATACCTAGACCTCCGGTCATTTAGATCTCATTTAAGCAATGACGATTCTGCGACGTTTTTTAACATTCAGACTCTAAATTGTCGAAGAGACATAGCTGACATGGTGTACCAAACTAATTTGTACAATTTATCTTCCCTTCTATTCCCGTCCCACATTCCCCTCCACCCTCTCCACTCGCTGTTAAAATAATTTTAAAAAATATTTTTACTACGTCACACTTATAAATTACCATATTCTAATAAACTATGTTCTAACAAATTACTATATTCGGTGGAAAATTTGTAATTGGCATAATTTTAAAATCCATTATTTTATGTTTGTTAATATGTTAATATGCTGTTAATTTTCCCTAAAAAAAATAAAGTCTAACTATTAGTTTTGATCTGAGAAAGATGGTTAGGAAGAGAAGGGCGGAGGGGGGGGAGGGGTCGTGACGTTAATGCCAACAATAATTATGGATTCGCCAATACGCCTAGTCCGACCCTTTCTTGTCCCCGTAAGTCTCGTTATGGTGGAGGTAGTTTTGTTATCATAATATTGTATTCCGAAAACTTTCAACTCTTCCGCTAAGTAAGTTGTACGTCTACATTTTGTGTTACTATCGTTATGCTTATTCCTATTGTATGTTATGTAATATGTCACATCTTATGTACTTTGTTTTATGTAATTATTGTTTTTCTATCTTAATTTTTATTTGTATTTTCAAATATTTTTTAATATTTTCAAATATTTTTCAATATTTTCAAATATTTTTCAATATTTTTCAATATTCAATCAAATATTTTCAAGTATTTTCAAATATACATATGTCTCATGTTTCGAGTGTCGCATTTTGTTATCCTTTGTGTCGGGTTTCATATCTTGTTTGTACACTTTTGTGCATTCATATTTTGTTCGTAAGCTGTAGCATTTCTTGTATATATGTAACTTGTAATGTAAATTCCCACTTAATGGGTAATAAGTATGTTCCGATTTTCAATAGTCCCTGCGCCTTGGAGGCAGAGAAAAGGTTTTGTGTGGACGCCTCCCGGTACCTCTCGCATTCCGATGAGTTTCAGCGGAGCGGTGAGTACGGCCACTTTGCCGAAAAATGCCGAACACGGGTGGCGAAAGTGTAGGGCCCATATGGGAGCTAGGTGTTCTCTCTCTCTTCTCTAAATTGACTCTTCTCTTCCACTAAATTGCGTAGTTGGTTGGCAGAAATTGCCAACGTGCAATGAATCCGCCATTGTATAATAGAAATTGGAAATAATATAGCTTAGTATTGCTTGCCCAACGTAATTTGGCGTGCGGCGAATTTGGAACTAAAACCCGCCCCGCCCGCACCCGGCGGTAACCCCTCGCCCTGTCATTTAGTTCAATTTTGTATTTGATCGGGAGCTGTGATATCTTGATTACCAATATACACTGAATTATTATGTCCAAAACATCCTAAACATGGATGGTGCAAGAACAATTGCCAATGAAGTATTAAAGTTTTGCGAAGCTGAAAAAGCGAATAATGGACCGATATTACCGTCTGACAGTTTGACAGATAGAACGGCCGCCATCACTGCATGGTTTCTTTAATGCTGCCCGACCGAATTTCTGTATTTAATACGACACCGGTCACCGGACATTGTGTACATTATGTACTGTGGAATAAATTTACACCCTGACAACTTCTGTCACGCGACAGGGACGCCCTCCCTTTTTGACTCTCTTTTGACCCTCCCCTGACGCACGCCAAGTTATAGCGGTACGTCGATAATGTATTACTTTCAACAATAACTAGCTGTGCCTGCGCGGCTTCGCACGCGTATATTTTTAGTACACTGTTTGGATCGTAATAGAACTTTCGCGAACCTTCTAGAACATTCCCCTTCCAGAACTTTCAAGAAATTTACTGAATGTGCAGGAGCCTTCTAGATACACCGACACATTCCGCCACTCAGTTTAGAACCTTGTAGAACTTTCGGGAATTTTCTAGAACCTTCTCCTTCCAGAACTTTCTAGAGCAGGTTTTTCCGAAATCTTCTAGATTCACCGACACAGTCGGCGCGCCTATTTTGCGGCCATAACAAAACAATGTGCTAGAAAGCACATTTTCGTCACCCACTCCCACCCACGCTCAGCCACCCCCACCAAACTCGCATATTCTCGATGTGACACCAAGGGCTATCCACCACCATAACCAACGGTGGGTGATTGTGGCTAGTTGTGGAGAAAACTTGGCGGATAGGGAAACACGGGTTTCTTTATATATATATATATATATATGAAAGATTATTTTCTAGGATAACCCGCGTATTGTAGTCTTGAGAAAGACTGTTATATTGTACCCAACGTTTCGGACAGATATCGCTGGCCATTTTCAAAGGGATTTTGCGCCTTGTATTTCGAGTTCTGTTTTGAATTGATGGCAAGCACACTTGGACTTGACACACACTTGGCTTCACTTGGATCTCGACTTCTCTAGTGAACGGGTGTGCTTGCCATCAATTCAAAACAGAACTCGAAATACAAGGCGCAAAATCCCTTTGAAAATGGCCAGTGCTATCTGTCCGAAACGTTGGGTACAATATAACAGTCTTTCTCAAGACTACAATACGCGGGTTATCCTAGAAAATAATCCTTCATCTTTTACCCGTGAAAATCTTAATATTAACATATATATATTGATTAAAATAAGTAACAAAATTATTTTTAAAAATGCGATAGATGTTTTCACCATCAGCATAATTAATGTCCACCATAGATGGTATAGAAGTCCGAACAGCCATATCCATACAGCCAGTGTTCGGTTGGGTAAATATAGCGCATGGCACTATTGCACCGGGAGGTGTATCGAGGTCAGTAGGAGCGTCAGGTCTGCGGCCCTTGGGGCATGTATTGAGAAAAACCTTCCGACCGTTCGTGATGCTGCGCGGCCGATAAATCTGCCGGCTCCGATTGGAAATGCGCCTCCACAGACGTGCACAATCAATGTGCAGTCTCGTGGCATTGCGAGATAACCGCTCGGACGATAATTGCAAACTTCACAAATTGCATACCCTTAGGAAATAAACCCGAGTTGAAACAAAACAAAAAGGTTAACAATTTTACTTATTTTCAACTTTTATTTATTTTTACTCCCTTTATATTAACTCGTGGCGTCTGCTTGCTTGCCGTCAACAAAAAGTTTTGGATCGATTTTTGACCCTTTTCCCGTGATCCAATCGAGCTGAAACTTGGCAAGCAGACTCGTGGCGACGATCGAGAAGATCTATCAAATTTTCGTAAAAAAAATAATTATAGTATGATTTCGGATTTTTAGAAATTTTATTGGTTTTTTCAAATTGGAATCATTAGAAAAGTTTGATCGGCGGCCCGATAACGTCGCGGAATATTTTCTAAATTTGAATTACTCCGTCGGTATAATAGGTACATCACTACGAATTTCGAAAATTTACAAAACAATTGGTTCACAGATGACAGAAAAATTGTTTTTTTTTGGGAAAAAATCTAATAATAATTTATTTCTTTTAGATTTCTGCTTACTTTTGAAGAATTCTACATTACTCAAATCTGATTCTGACTAAATCATTTGACGCTGGAAATTCATAAGGTACGATATTGATGATAATTGAATCTATCAAAATCTTGACATCTTAAAACATCTGACATTTTAGAAATATATTAAATTTCTGTAAGTTTGGTGTTATGTTATATGTTTTAATTCGTCTTTAATTATTGTTATATTTTACAAAGAAAGGGAGTATAGTAAAAACTTGGTTGTTATGGGTTACTTTTTTATCACATTTCCGTCGGGTAATTTCGCGAACTCACCTATGGCTAGACCGCATTCAAAAGAATGTGCGCAAAAAATATGTGTGTTGTTGCGATGCAAAAAATGAACACAAAAGAAGTTTTTCTAGTAAGTAAGTAACATTTTTTAAACTAAAAAATGTATATTTATTTGGAATATCATATTGAGGCTTGTAATACGGGCTTGCCAGGCAACTTTCCCCCGCTTTCTTCTTACCGGACAAAACTAGGGAATGGTCTTTTGATTGTGGTCGACCTATAACATGCAACAGGTAAAAAACAGGATTTCGCTAAAAATAATATTTTCGTAAATTCGCCATATTTCAGAAACCGTTTAATGTTTTGAAATATTTTAAATAGGTATTATTGGGCGTCCTTGCTAAATAACTATACCAAAAATAACATTAGTTGTAGACTAATAGTGAACCCATAAAACATCGCATTGCAACTGGAGTTCTTCGATTCCCTAAACTCTTTTTCTTCTTCAAATGTAGCAAATTTATTTTGTGGTAACATAATTATAATTAATATAAATTAACTTTGTTTAAACCACTTATTTATTGAAAAAAATCAACTATATAATAATCAACGAAATAAGAAAGAGTGTAAATAGTAAATTGAATATTATAAATAATCAGGTCCTTTTTGCAAATAGTTATCTTTTAAATTTATTTTCATATTAATTAGGTACTTTATATTATTATTTTCCATATATAACTTTTGATCTATACTTCGATTTTTTAAATATTATTTTTGTTTTCCTGATGAAGAAGCCATTGGCTTTGAAACATGTTGATTTTTTTCAATAAATAAGTGGTTTAAACAAAGTTAATTTATATTAATTAAACTCTTTTTACCTACCCCTTACCTTACCCTTATTTAGTATGACCTCAAATTGTGTCAAAATAAAGTACGATTTATTTTACTTTTTTATTTTGCATAAAAACGTATTTTTCATTACTTTTAGCAACTTTTAACAAATAATTATCATCACTAAACAACTGCACAGCATGTTTGCAGTCTATATTATTTAATTTAAAGTAAATAAGTCATTCATTTTTGTCAGATACAGAAACGCTTTGTTTCTTTCGTCTCGCCATTTGCTATTCATCACAGAAAAAACTCTTTAAAACCAATTAATCGTATTTTAACTGCACTCAATCCGCCATACACAAAACAAACAAGAAATTTTTACAATGACATTGACTATGTTGATATTTGAGTTTAGGTTGCATTAAAAAACGAGCGTTTATGTGGCGACCGCCACAGGGTATATCGTCAATTATCGAACCTATTCGGCAACAATCGATAACGTCATCGACCCCGGTAACTCTCTCGTTCCGTTTTATGCAAAAATTTCTACGATCACCTTTTTTTTGTACGTTATAAGTAAAATGAATCCCATAGAAATCAAATCACGTGAAATAAAGTATTTTCGCGTACTTTATTGTTCTCATAAAGTACAGAGTATAATTACCCGTAATAACGTACAATACTTTATAATAAATTACGGGTGGCAACCCTAGGTTGTCATAGTTAATGCTGATGTTCAAGGTGATCTGTTGTGATTCAATTGTTGCCATAACTTTTATTTTTTGCTTGTTATTCTCTAAATATTTGGTTCAGCATAATTTGAAGTTGTTCCTTGTTTTCGGTTATTTCTGCTGTGTCATCTGCAAACCTGAACCATTGATATGCGCGCATTTTAAGCGAAACTAATTTGACAATTCTCGTTGTATTTTGAATTACATGATTTTGACCGAAAACAATTTTTTTACGTGCATTTTTGATATTAAACGTCACTCTTATCGAGTTTGACGAATCCTTCACTAGATTTCGAGACATCGGACAAAACACAAGACAAAATAACCCAGAAATAATTCGGAACTGCCGTAAAAACATGAGAACGTATTTCACAATTTATTTTCGGATATTTATTTCTATTAAAAATTCATTTCAAATTATACCGTTTGAACAGTCACAAAAAGGTCCATGATAAACGAATTCACAGCCTGAATGTTTAATAAATACGGTATCGGAAATCCAATTTATAAATTTCATTTCACTTTTGAGAAGCAATTGGTAAAAAGACTTGATAATGAAAAAAATACAAGAAAAATATTGGTGAATCGGAAAAGACCATTCGAGTACAATTTTCCTTAAATTAATTGCGCGGCAGGCGACGGTTATTTTATTTATTTATTTATTTATTTCTATTTAATTTTAAGTATCAAATTTTGTTTGGACTGTGCCTGTCTCACTAGAAATATCTGTGTTGAGACAGGCATAATTTACAATATTGTGTAGGTTCAAAACACAGTAAATAGATAATAAAGTGTTTAAAGTAACATAATAGAAAATATATCATGTATATGAGGTTATGTTGTGTTAGTGTGTTTGTGTAAGTGTGCCTATTTTATATCTCCCCTTGTTTCGGATCCACTGTTTTATTTTGTATTTTATGTTAGAGTTGTAAATTGTGGTTATTCGGTGGTAAATTCAACTGTAGATTGGTTGATCGTTTCTGGGACAAAAAAAAAATATATTAGAATCAGGATGTGTAATTCGTATAAATAACAAGCAATAATAGTGTAATCCAACCCACTAATAACTTCTTGGAATCTCTGATAGATTAATGCTAGGAATTAGCCTCCAAGTCTCAGACTACATACACACGACGGTCGCCGCTTTCTTTCCTTTACAATTTTATATTAAATATTATCTTCAGTGTAGGAACGCAGCGCATTTTTTACACTCAAGTCATCGGGCGTATAAGCTGTCGCCAGAAGTATTCAAATTTTCATTTATTATTTAATTTGGCACTATTTTCGTATTCATTCAGTGTTTTGTTATTGATAAATGAAAGTGTTACAGATTCTATATTAAAAATTTAATTGATGGACCAATTATGAGCTCTCACAAACAAACTAGAATCATTGACTTGAGTGATCACTTTACACAATAAAACGTTCACAAGTCCACCGTAAGTACATCCACACATTATTTTTTTTTAATATGAAAGTATGTTCCAAGAACACAGTTACTGGATCTGGTCCCCAGAGGGATAATTAATTAATTAAGGATAAAGACGAAGCTATTTATATATGAGAAAAGTGGAAGGAAGTCCCTTATATGATTGCTCAAGGCTTACAACCTGTATGAGCTGGCTTAAGTGATCACTCTACACAATGCAATGTTTCCAATTCCATCGTAAGAACATCCACACATTAACAAAATTTTGAAAGTCCTATATATAGTTCGAATGAAGAACATTTCGTATATTGCACTGGCCTCTGTTAGAGACATCTGTTGTTTTTTTTTTCTCATTTACAAATTAGTTCATAGATTTCGCAATTGGTAATGATACCTCTATATTTTATTTTTCAATGTCGAGTATTTTTAGCAATATTCCTTATTAACTTATATATATGATATTCTATTGAATTATTACATATCTAATTTTATAATTACATATACATTTTTTTTAAGTTGTACCTATATATTTTCTTTATCTGTCTTTTTAAAATATTTGAAATAATTATACCAACGCCTTCTATGTTCGAAAATTTGAATTCCCACAACATAGCATTGGTACCTCTTTATTTTAAAAACAAATTTCCCATACAGCTTGGTCTCAGTGAGACTTTCTATAATTTAATGATTTGCGAATCTTTATATTGTTCAGAATATTTTTTTATAATTTGTTTTGTCATTTAAGACATTAACTATTTTTAATTCATCGTAAAGTATATTGTGTAATTATATCATATTCAAAACGTTCATAAAATATTTATACTGTGTACTATAAACTCTCTCTGGGACCATCTATTAATAATAATAATATTAGGATAATTTATACAGCGCCGTTTTCGCGAATACTCACCTCAAGGGCGCTTTACACAGAAAAATTATCTTACAAAACAACTTGCTAAAAAAACTTATTTACTATTACTTATTCATTAGGTGGCATGCAAGAAATGGAATTAAAGTTTAATACTATAATAGCTGAGAGTGCCTGAAAGAATTAGGTGTTTTCGCGGAGTGCACAATAGGAGTGGAAAACATTAGCTAGTGTTGTTGTGGTCAGATTCTATAGGTTTTTATGTGATTGTCTAAATAAATGCGTCTTAAGTTGTTTTTTGAATTAGGGTAATCAATAATCTTTGATTATTATTTTGATTATTATAAGTATTATTGGTATTGCATTCTTCGTCTCTGCATTGCCCGGACCCCAGCTGCTGTCCGACGTGCATGGTATATCTCCGGGAGTACAATGCACAATGCGCACATGAATTGATCCATTGTAGCTGCATCTGATTGTCATACCAAAGGCATTAATTATCACGCGCTAAATCCCACCGATAATGAAAATACCGCTCCCTTTATTCTGATTTTCTGTTCTGTCCTGTTTTCATTTTAATATACTTCTGAAGTCACTTTGAAGAGCGGCTGGAAGTTCTTCAGTGACAGGAGACAGAAATGTGACAGAGACAGAAGAATCGGGGCTGGTTGTGACGTTTTATGTTCCCTTTATTGTGTGGTGCGAAATAAATCCGAGACCAAAGTGACGTTGACTGTTTTAAAGTGATTCTGCGTATCTTTCCTGTCGCTACACTACAATGAGTTCTTCTACTTTCATTCCCTCTTCTTACAGCGAACAATTGCAACATTCTTAGGCTAGATAACTTATTGGAAAGTCGGAATTTTACCTTTAACTGTTGAATCAT
The DNA here is from genome assembly GCA_016648135.1 of Agrypnia vestita. NCBI lineage: Eukaryota > Metazoa > Arthropoda > Insecta > Trichoptera > Phryganeidae > Agrypnia > Agrypnia vestita. The sequence continues at coordinate 33,967 of JADDOH010024605.1, read as the reverse complement.
GCATGCATTTGTAGGTAGGTAGTGCGTTCGAAGCATTCTTAATTAATATCATTTTACGAAGGCATCAAGTTTTCTTGATATGAGATTATAGGATTCGAATCTATGGGTTATCTTGCGTATGAATAGGTTATTTAATAATTTTAAATATTCAATCAACTTCCTTAGACCAGGTATTTAGTATTTATATACATCACGTACACAAGGTAGCTAGTGGCTGAGAGGCTTTTTACATACCGTCATATGCTTGTGTTTATTTAGTAATGTACATGTATTAAGCGTTTAATAATAATAAATAGTCATAAACACCGATTTAACGGCATTGAAATTGAAACTGAAATATTTCAGTATTCGCCCTGACTTACAGTGAGTATCAAAAGATGTACGTCGCGTTAGAAAAATAAATACTTACAGTTTTCTTAGAGATTTTCAGAGTGCAGATATTATAAACAAAACAAGTTTATTTATTTATTTATGGAATCTCAAAACAGTGCAATAGTTTAAAGTAGTATGGAGTGGAGTAATGGACAGTGGATACGACAGTAGCAGTGATCCACAATATAAAACAGAACTAATTCAATTACACAACGACATAATTTATAAAAAAATCAATTTAAATTGTAAACAAGCAAGCCAGAAAAAGGCAAAATGAAAAATAAGAATGTTCTTGATTTTCACGGCCACTCAGAATCTTCTGGTTTGTGTCTTCTGGGGTATTACACCGTGTTTTTAGGACCTTACTTGCCGACGTTTCGGATCCCATTGCAGGGTCCATCAGCCCTGGTGATGGACCCTGCAATGGCAACCGAAACATCGGCCAGAAAGGTCGTAAAAACTCGGCATAATACCCCAGAAGACCCAAAGCAGAAAAATAAATAGATCACAATAGAGCATATGGGAGGAGGAGTGAGAGGAAAAGGAGAGAGAGGAAGGAAGATAAAGGTAGAGCTCTACGAAGTGATACGTCGAGCGGAACGCCTACCCAAGCGCTTTAGTGTGCCACGAATTTTTGGTGGTTTAGCTGAGTATAGATAGATGGCACTCCGTGTCTAGCTAACCAATAACCAAAATGTGGAACAATTATGTTATCGCTAATATCACAATTATATGCTCCACGATCTCGCCGCTACGAGAATGTTGCAATAATATCACTTCGCACGACTAGAGACTTAACATTTTCAAAAAAAAAAAAAAAACATGTGCGTCAAGTTATTTGTAATGATATGCAAAGTGGTCCGAAGGATACTCCGTGCAAACAATAATTATTACCGAGGTTGTTGGCTCGTGAGAGCTGCCTTCCAGTCTTCCAGCACCGCAAATATTGACTTATTGAATGCGAATTTATGTACCTGTCTGTATGGAAGAGTGTTTAATATATTTATGCAACAGTGATCATTGTATGATTATCTCTTTTGCTCAAACATTATTCTGAATCAAACGATGCTTTAATTCGTGATTCATCATCATCATCTTCATCCCCTTGTCCTAATAGGGTCGGGGGCCCAAAGACTCAACAAGTTGCTTGTTTCATTTATTATTACAATTTTAAATTATTTTATTTGAAACGCGTTATCCATATTTTTATATGTAGGTATATTCTGAGAATATTATCATCACTGATGATAATATTCAAATACTATCTAATGTTTTCCACTCCTATTATTCACTCCGCGAAAACACCTAATTCTTTCAGGCACTCCCAACTATTATAGTATTCAATTTTAATTCCATTTCTTGCATGCAATTTAGTGAATAAGTAATAGTAAATAAGTTTTTTTTTCTTTTTTAGCAGTATGTTGTTTTGTAAGATAATTTTTCTGTGTAAAGCGCCCTTGAGGTGAATATTCGCGAAAACGGCGCTATATAAATTATCCAAATATTATTATTAAATATTATCACTAGTTGAGAAAACTATGTTTACTGTTTCAAGAGAAAGGACTACAGATATTTCTAGTAAAGTCCTTTCAAATAAACGAAAGGTTTTCAGATTTGAAACATATATAGAACAAAAATTTGATAATGTATGGATGTTCTTACGATGGCATTAGTGAACGTTGTATTGTGTAGAATGATCACTTAAGCCAGCTCAAAATGTTCGTAATCCCTGGACCATCCTATAAACACGTTTCTCATATAAATAGTTTCGTCTCTGAGATGCTGTAATTCATCTCAATTTGTAACGCGTTATTTAGCTTTACTGTTTTAAATGTTCTTTTAAGATGATTTTGAGGTTCGACCATAATATTTATTTTATTTATTATATATGACTTCTTCTATCTATCTGCTTCTTCTTGTAGAAATGGCCCTTGAGTTCTTGGTGTTGAAGATTTACCAACCATCAGCCCGCAGAATTTATCGCCATTTATGTCTGTAGCTTCCCTATTCTAGTTAACTACCTAGATTAGAAGTATCTAATTCTCCATAATAAATAAAAAAGTAACCCATAAAAGGTTATTATACTCCCTTTCGTTGTAAAATATAATAACAATTAAAGACGAATTAAAACATATAACATAACACTAAACTTAGAGTAATTTAATATATTTCTAAAATGTCAGATGTTTTGAGCTTTGATAAGACACTTCATGCTTTGTATAGTGAAGTACCTATTATGTATACCGACGGAGTAATACAAATTTAGAAAATATTCCGCGACGTTATCGGGCCGCCGTTGCTAATCACTTTTCTAATGATCCCAATTTGAAAAAACCAATAAAATTTCTAAAAATGCGAAATTATACTATAATTATTAATTTTTTTTAACGAAAATTTGACAGATCTTCTTGATCGTCGCCACGAGTCTACTTGCCAAGTTTCAGCTCGATTAGATCACGGGAAAGGGGTCAAAAATCGATCCAAAGATTTTGTTGACTTAGAAATTTGCTCTTTATAGCCGGGACTCCTTATATCCGGGATAAGTAAATTTCACTTTCTAAATTTTTTGATTATATGATTTTATTTTCAAGAGCGGCCAAATATAAATTTTTAATATTTGACTGTTCTTGAAAAAAAAATCATCCTTAATTTTCCAGAGCTAAAATAATAAATAAAATAAAACTGTAGAAGACGATAGTGAAATCCTTTTACAGACCTCGGAATTTTTGGCGCCGCGTTCTATTTCACGAATAACTTCGACTTTTCGCGAACCGAGAGACACTTTTGTTTGTTGGTGGACATCTTTCCGATAGAACAATTCGCGTTTAACTGATTAGGCTTTTAAATTCTAATACAATAAACTGCATAAAATAAACTGTCACCTCAAACATTTTGGAAGCCCCCAATAATCGGAGTTATATGACAGTTCTCGACCTTCAGTTCGGCATTCCTTGGATAAGAAATCCGGGAATCGCGCTCCTTATAACCGAGAACGATTGTACGGGAATATGCGCAAATCAAAATCAATTCACAGTTTTGCTCATTATAGCCGAGATCTTCTTATACCCGAGCTCGTTATATAAACTACCGAGTTCGACTGTATATATATATATATATAATATATATATATATATAATACTATTATAATCTATAATATATATATATATATATATGTATATATATATATACAATAATTTTTAAAAAACACACATTATTATTGTGAAGCTGCAATTTCAGAACAAAGTTCTGTAAATTATTAACAAATTTATTAATCATTTAGAAAAGACACAGAGAAAAATATTTTAGCTGCTACCGGGATTCGAACCAACGGACCTCCAATCTATCCAGGAATGGCGCGTTATCCAATTTCGCCACGGCAGCTTGGCGTGTTATTTAATATTATTATTAATAATAATTTAGTAAAGCTATTTTTGGATTAATTCGTGTGAGTAATTCTGTAATAAAATAGCATCTAAACATACCACTACATAGCAGGAAGCCGTTTGGGAAGAACTTGTTTTTTACAGGATGAAAAGGTGTGAAACTTACCTGAAACAAAAAAAGCAATCGTTATTATATTATGTTTATTTTTTATTATTATTATTTATTATAGTCATATCATAGTACATAATTTCATGAATACAATAATACATTCATACAATAAAAACGTTTTACTCGCCATAAAAGAACTGACACTCGTGCTTATGGGAGGAGTAATCACAATCACAAAATTGTAATACTAAGGTGTTAAGAATATTGAGAAACAAAGAAAATAAATATATAATGAAGATCGTGGAAATTTCAAGACGCTTTTTAGTTCATTTTTAAATGACGCGAGGTCTTGATTTTTACTCCCTTTATATTAACTCGTGGCGTCTGCTTGCTTGCTTACCTGCTTGCCGTCGAAAAAACTTTGGATCGATTTTTGACCCTTTTCCCGTGATCCGATCGTGATATATATATATATATATATATAATATATATATTAATATATATATAATATATATATAATATATAATATATATGTGTATATATAATATATATATATATATATATAAACAAACCTGCGCCAAGTTTTCTCCACAACCACCCACCGGTGGTTACGGTAGTGGATAGCCCTTGGTGTCACATCAAAAATATGGGAGTTTGGTGGGGGTGGCTGAGCGTGGGTGACGAAAATGTGCTTTCTAGCACATCGTTTTGTTATGGGAAGGCCGCAAATGCTTCAGATTGTTTCAAAATAGGCGCGAAGGTTCCGGAAAAACGTGCTATAGAAAGTTCTGGAAGGAGGAGGTTCTAGAAAAGTTCTATAAGGTTCTAAACTGAGTGCCGAAATGTGTCGGTGTGTCTAGAAGGTTCCCGTACATTCAATAAATTTCTTGAAAGTTCTGGAAGGAGAATGTTCAAACAGTGTACTAAAAATCTACGCGTGCGCAGCCGCGCGGGCACAGCTAGTTATAAATAAAAATAAAACAAAACGCGCAAGATCGGCTGCGAGTTGCAGAAGCCGCAAGAGCCTTAAATAATATGGACGCGAAGAAGAAATGCCGACTACAGCCTACTAGTTTTACGCGAAGGCAAAAAGCCTGAAACAATCGGACCGTCTGCCCATTCCTGGGAGGCGAAGAAGGCCAAATAGGGAGCTGTGCAGCATGAGGAATGTCCAGCGGAGCCGAGGGTGGACCGCGGACTATACAGACTGGAGAAAAAAAAACAGCCTTAAGCCGGCCGCACACTGGATGCGTTTTCGGACGAAATTGAGTAGTACGGAATTGTTCGGAAATTTATGCGATTTCGTACGACGGATATAGAAAATTTTGTCAATTTGACACAAGACCACAAATGTTTGTGGGACCAAAGTGATTCAACTACGTGACCATCAGCGCAGATCATGGCGGAGAATTTATAAAGAACTAAAAAATACCTGTAAGTTAAATAATTTGATTTAATAAAGGTGAGGTATAATTATGCACTTCGAGCAAAAAACTTTTAAATGTTTCTCTGATGTTAAGAGCTCTCGTTGCACTTCGATTCTCCCAAGCATTTGTGAATCTATTACATAGATAGTCATGAAATTTATCATTATTTAAGTCTGCCATAATAGAGTTTTCCATAAGATACAGATTATTCATTTGGCACAAACGTCATTGGAGAAATGCGCAAAGTAACCGATCGTGACAACGCAAGATGCAATCAATGTGCGCGCTCCAATACGTGCGAAAGTAGTCGTACGAATACGTACGTAATAATTCGTATCCAAAGTGCGGCCGGCCTTATAATTGGAGCGGTCTGCGGCTCTCAACAGGCAGACTTTTTCTTTACAAGAAAAGGTTACACAAAAGAGCAATATTCTTTGAAATAAGGATATTCTTTGAAGGATAGCTATAAAGAGCACGAACTGTCATGCGTGAAAAAATCATCGCCCAAAAGGAAACTCCCAATGTTGTGAACACTTTCTAAGCCGTGCCACAGGTCTACCGAGCCAATCACAGAGTATAAAGTTGTACAGATGAAATAAACCCCTTCCTTAGATGACGGAATTGGGTCACAGCGTATGAATGTCCCCCGTCGCTATGTTTAATTTACACAGCAGTTAAAGTATTAATTCTTCCACAATTAAATCCCCTTTTTACTCCCTTTCTTTTAACTCGTAGCGTCTGGTTGCTTGTCTGACGCAAAAACTTTGGATCCATTTTAAACCCTTTTCCCGTGATCCAATCGAGCTGAAACTTTGCAAGCAGACTCGTGGCGACGATAAAAATGATCTAACAAATTTTCGTTAAAAAATTAATAATTATAGAATATCTTTGGATTTTTCAAATTTTTTTATTACTCGCGTGGGGTAGTAAATGAGAAAGGGAGTATAATAAAAACTTGGTTACGGGTTAGTTTATGTTTTTTTTAAAATAAAATTCATTCCACACTGAGAACATTCCATACTAAAACGTATTCTTGTAATAAAACTCGACTTATTTACTCAGCCATTATACTTATTACAAATATTTGACAATTTTATAATGTTTTAAAAATGTAATAAACCAGAAGCCCGTCATCATAATATTCCCGTGATATTTCTTAGATTTACCACATCCTCTTTTCGTTTCTCCTGTTTATTTTGATGCAGATCCTCTCCTCACTCCATCTCACATCTCGCCTCTCTTCCGATCGAAACTATATTGCGAATTGTTGCGATAAAAAAAACCCGACCGAAGTGGACCTCGCGGTGCCAAGATGGTGAATCACCAATGCAGGCAGAATACCAAGTGGCGCAGTTTCCTCAACCCTTTTACAGAGAACTGGTTTTGCGAAGTCCAGCCAGGTTCGTCTAGCTCTGACATACCCTGAGAAGTTTCCTCCGGCGCGTAGCGTATTTAATTAATTTATTAGACGATCATTAGACAAGCTACGTGACAGCGATTAGTATTCAAATGTCATACAGCGTCTTTGATAACCAACATATCAACAACAACTTAATCGCATCAGTTTCATGTTCTAAACTTGGCGGTTTTATGGGTATTGCAATATAGATAAAAAAACGTTTAATTTTTGTCTTTTTTAAAACGATATATTTAACAACTTGTCGAAAAATATTAATGTCTGAATAGCACCACTTCTTCTTCAAAATGTATAAATCAATTTGTAAATAAAATATATGAGTCGTATATTTCCCGACACCGCTAACTCCGAAGCAAATAAATTTACAGCAGGTCAAGTAATTTATACCTTATTGTGTGACATGTTATTATCTACACTGTTAGTTTTTCTAGAAAGTTTGTTTACATTTATAACAAACATTTAGAAAAACTAATATACGACTCATATGGTCTTTATTTGAAAATATACGAGATTAGTGTACCAAAGACAACTCTATTGCATGAAAACTAAAATAGTGTTTCGGGGTTATAATTTTTTTGATGTTATAACAATATATTTGTTCATATTTTTTTAAAGGAATGCTTCAAGTGTAAATGGATCTATCGTAATAAAATTGATTAACATCCTGTTTAGCCATGGGATTTGCAAAATGATTGAATAAGTTTACGTTAAATTTAGCAAAATCGAAAGCAACTACGAAAATCGTGTACCGGGGCCTCTTAAGTGTGAGCTTGTAGTGCGTTGCCAAGTTTAAACTATTAAGAATAACATACGATCGACTGAATATGTAGATTTAAAATATACTCTTAACTTTTACTACGTTAAGCTTGTCCAAAGGTGAATAGTGTTCGTTTTGAAAACATCTAAACTATAATCAAATCAAACATGACTAAAATCAGAAAACATTTTAGCAATGTGTACTATGCTTTTAGCAATGTGTAGGTACTACGCTACAGGCAATCCTATATAAAAACAAAAATACTAGGGTAATTTCACATTTTACAGATATCTACGAAAATATATGAAATAGATTCAGAAAAATAAATTATATTTGGTAACTCGTGTGGATGGTGTGGGATAATGTTTTCATTCATAATTTTTATAATAGAAATCTTAAAAAATACGATTCCATTAAAACGCGATATGAATGATCGTGACGTCATTTAGCAGGAATTATAGATAAAGCATTTATATTCTATGGTGTTAGTCACTGTTTGTTTATTAATTTGTTTCGTTTCTATGGTCACTGATCGTCTTCGCTTTGTTTTTACTCATGTTTGCTTGGTGTTTATATAGATTTTGCGGTGTTTGTGACCCATTTTAATAAAATAAACTATTCAAGAATACATTTAAAAAATGGAGGACGAATTTTCACAAGGAAAATCCGATAACTTAACAAAATTGGTGCCTTGATGTTGGCGTATTAAACGTCAGATGGTCATATTGACATAAAAATTTATGCATTATGTCATTTGCGAAAATAAGCGTTTTGGCGGGAGTTTAAAATGGTGATTTTCAAAATCGTTTTTTAATGTTAATACATATATAAAAAATATTTTTTATAAACGTATTTTCTAAACCATTTTTCTATTAAGAAAAATTTTTGAAATAACCCTATTTGCGGGTAGATTATTAATTTATTACTCGTAAACCAGTGCCATCTTTGTTATTCCCCTTATAGATCATATTGTAAAACAAGTATGATAGCCATTTTCTGGTTTTGATATGTATTTTTCATATTACCCGTTCCTATGGAATACAATCATGGACACACTGAAATTCTAAAGCAACTTGGTAGGATTTGTGATGCGGATCTACATACGGCATCTAAAAATAAGCTGGATAGCTTAATTCAAAGCAAACTTGCGAAAGGAAGGGGTCCTGGAAGACAAGTACGTCCTGGCAGAAAAATATAAGGCAATAATATAATTAATAAAAATAAACTTAGTTTTCAACACTTGTGTATTGAAAATATCAACATGTTTCAGAGCCCACGGCCCCTTAATAATTATAATAATTATTCGGAATTTTCTAACCATCTTTTGGCTATGAATCTTTCTTTTGATATTAATAAGGGTTTACAAATTTTATATACAAAATATACAGAATCACAATCTGATAAATTAGAAATTTTGGAAATAAGGAAATGTGTTATTAGTAAATTGAATATTCTAAATAACCAGGTCATTTTTACAAATAGTTATCTTTTAAATTTATTTTCATGTTAAGTAGGTACTTATTATTCATTTCCATATATATATATATATATACATATATATATATATATATATTATTTATATAAAATATTTTTTTTTTTTTATATTTTGATTGTCTGCACTTCAATTCTTGAATTTAATTTGTTAGTACCTATACAATTGTATCCTGACGAAAAGGCCATGGGCTCTGAAACATGATGATATTTTTAATACAAAAGTGGTGAAAACTAAGTTTATTTTTATTAATTATGTTAATAATTTCACCACAAAATTATTTTGCTGTTTTTGAAGAAGTTATAAGGTAATAGTTCGGAAAATCCACAGTATCGCCATATTCATTCGTTAAAATCGATATCAAATTCGAATATATTTTTAAAAAGTATTCCCTGGAGAACTTTGTAAAAGGGTAATACTAAGAAAAGGCTTACCAAAGTATGTATAAGATATAATTTGTTTGTGGTGTCCAATTGAAGTTGCATATCTACCAAATAATAATACCTACATTACCTACGCTGGTTTTAAATATACTGCATACATCTGATTGGTCGATGCAGCGAGAGAAGGATGGTAATTTATGACGTAAAAACATTCCCCCGACTCTCAGAGGTCTTAAATCATTTAAAAAATGACAGCAGAAAGCCACAATGAGTTGTGAAGACAGGACCGCACCGGGCCGGCGGAATGCCGGAAAGGGCCGAAATTATGCAAAGCCTCCTTAAGAAAATATTGTGTTTGCTGAATTGAACTTGTTTGATTGATTGAATTCATTAATTTCAAACATTTCAAACCTAAAACATCGAAATTGGCGGCAATGCAATGTTATACATACCTGTCAAGGTTGGGATATAGATCTGACATCTCAATATTGCTATTTTCAGAACACCACAGAACCACAAACTCATAATACTCATAGTCATAGCCAAAGAACGCAAATAATAGGATGCTTAAACATTCCTAAATATAAAAAAACAGCCACACAACACCAATACACCTATCTAGGTGTCAAATATTTCAATAACTTACCAGTGAATATTAGAACTGAAGAACACTATACAAAAGTCAAAAAAAACATAAAACAAATAGAATATACTTACATAATTAAAACAAAAAATAGTTAGAATTATAAAAAATAACGATACTCCGAAATAATTAGTATTCTTGAGTCACTAATATTTATCTTATGATGTTTGTATTTCTCTACGCTGTTCCATTATTAACTTATGCATACTTATTCATTCATGCTCTTATGTATCATATTCCTGTCCCCAAACACAAGTATTACTTTACTGGGGACAGTTAAACATGTATAATAAAAAAATGTAATATTCAATGTAAAATTTATGTAATAATTTTATATTCTATAAAGAAATTTCAATATAAAAATAAAAATAAATGTGAATAGATCCGAATGATATATATTTTTAGAAGTCGTCGCAATTTTGCGGCCCGATTTTTATTCGGCCGCCAATCCGTCCCTGCTCGGGTGCGAGATTATTAAACGCGTGACGAGTCGGAGAAAACTTTTCATTACGATCCGTTTTTAATAATAATATCGCGAGACCGCGGAGACGACCGGCGAGAGGCGAGGCTGGCTGTCAGAAAAGGAAAAATGCCGCGCGGAGACGGCATCTGCATTCCAGGGCCCCGCTGCCTCTGGAGAGACTGACGGATAAATGGGCATCCCTGAACGGGAAGAATGAGCGCATTAGGCCGACCGCACTTTGGATACGAATTATTACGTACGTATTCTCGTACGATTATTTTCGTACGTACTGAGCGCGCACATGAGTTACTTATCGCATTTCTCCAATAACGTTTGTACCAAATGAATAATCTGTATCTTCTGGAAAACTCTATTATGGCAAACTTAAATAATGACAAATTTCGTGACTATCTATCTAATAGATTCATAAATGCTGGGGAGAATCGAAGTGCATCGGAGAAATATTTAAAAGTTTTTTTGTTCGAAGTACATAATTATACCTCACCTTCATTAAACCAAATTATTTAACTTACAGGTATTTTTTAGTTCTTTAGAGATTCTCTGCCATGATCTGCGCTGATGGTCACGTAGTTAAATCACTTTGGTCCCACAAACATTTATGGTCATGAGTCAAATTGACAAAATTTTCAATATCCGTCGTACGAAATCGCATAAATTTCCGAACAAATCCGGATCGTGTCGGACGTCACATCTATATGTGCGTACACGCACTACTAAATCGTGTACAGTGTGCGATGTTCAATACTACTTCGAAGGTCAGGAATGTACTTACGTATTCGTACGTATACGTACTACTCAATTTTGTACGAAAACGCATCCAGTGTGCGGCCGGCGATACGCGAAGGGACCCGCACTTCTTTGCGAACCAGTCAATCCGAAGATCTCCCAAAATAAGCAGTTCATCAAATAATCTCTTACACAGCTCTGCAACAGATGAAATAATAGCGGCTCTGGTTATAACAATGATGCATCGTTTATATCAATGATATAATAAACTGTAGATACGTTACAAGCGTGAAATCTTGGCAACTTAAAAGTAAGGTAATTAATTGCCTTACTTGCATTCGTTATCGAACGGGCCTTCCTTGTGATCAGGCGCGATGCTACGCCGAAAAAAAGTCCCGGGGAAAAAGGAACAGAGTATCGTACACTATTGTGAGAATGAGTACGTTATTTTAGCACCGTGACATCAAATTACCTGCCTACACGCAGAGCGTTTGTGAAATAAATGTGCTGTGATTTGTTGTCTCTTTCAATGCGATATTTGCTACATTGCTACATATGAAAGTAGGCTAGTATGGGAATAACGTGTCTATATTATAATACGTCAATGGTTTATATAGCATTATTTTCGTAAAAAATCTCACCTTAAGGGCGCTTTACACATAAACTGTCACCTCAAATACCAGTTTAATAAACTCAATCTTCAGGCAATATTTATTTTTAGTGAAATTTAAAATAAATTAAATTTTAATAAATATTATTATTAAGTTCTACGGGTTAGAACTAATAATACCCGTAGAACTTAATAATAATATTTATTAAAATTTAATTTATTTTAAATTTCACTAAAAATAAATATGGAGTTCTACAAATTAAACACAAAAACCATAAAAAAAAACTTCAGGCAATATTTGAATGGTTTTGCAACCCTTAGTTTAATAGAAGTAGTGATAACAATTACGCATTAAATTTTGGTTTTGAAAGTATAATTAATTCAACAGTAGGTACAATTAATTATAATTACAAAATGTATTGAATAGTTGGTAGGCCAATTATAAAGATCCACGGCATAACTTAAAATATTAAAATCAAGGCAAAACAGAAAATAACAATAACAATAAAAATTTAAAAGAGAGAAAAATTAATAAAACATAGTAATCAAATAGGTACAAGAAAAAAAGAAGAAAAAGTAATTGAAAAGATAAATCATAGCACGTAGAGATATAGGTATAAGGAATATATATAATTTAAGAGTTCAGGTTGTTATTACGGTCGTTAGACAAAGGGAATCTCTGTCACTCCATCAGATTTGACAAGACAAAAATCTTATCAACAGAACCGCACCTTATACCCAGATTAGTGAGGGAGTCCATTGAAATATACAAACATCCCAATTTCAATAGAGATGACAGTTACAAACTATCAAGTATTTGGCGCCCTGTTCTAACGACATTGATTCAACCCTCGAGAGACGTCGCAGTAAAGTCCGCCGACGTAACTAGTACATATTGCACACTGGCGACCTCTATTGTAAAAGAAGTGAACACTCCACAACAAAGTGCATATAATTTACGCCCTCGAAAGCAGTAATCAGTCCGCCCTCTACCTCCGCGGGTAAAGGTCGTCGTCCTGATGACGTTGAATAATAATTCAACGAAACATCGAGAATCGTTATCATAGAAAAACATACGGTTCGTATAAAATATCCGCAACCAGTTACAGCAAAATATATGTATATATATATTCTTAATAGCTATACATATCTTAGCCTGTATGTATAATTTATCGAATAAATTTAATTGCCAAGACTTGTATTTTTACTCCCTTTATATTAACTCGTGGCGTCTGCTTGTTTGCTTGCCGGCTTGCCGTCAAAAAAAACTTTGGATCGATTTTCGACCCTTTTTCCGTGATCCAATCGAGCTGAAACTTGGCAAGTAGACTCGTGGCGACGATCAAGAAGATCGATCAAATTTTCGTTAAAAAAAATTAATAATTATAGTATAATTTCAGATTTTTAGAAATTTTATTGTTTTTTTTAAATTGGAATCATTAGAAAAGTTTGATTAGCAACGGCGGCCCGATAACGTCGCGGAATATTTTCTAAATTTGAATTACTCCGTAGGTGTACATAATAGGTACTTCACTACTAATGTCGAAAATCTAAATTAACAAATGTTTTAGAATTTAATCTTCAAAGCATGAAGTGTCTTATCAAAGCTCAAAACATCTGACATTTTAGAAATATATTAAATTACTGTAAGTTTACTGTTATGTTATATGTTTTAATTCGTCTTTAATTGTTGTTATATTTTACAAAGAAAGGGAGTATGATAAAAACTTGGTTTTTATGGGTTACTTTTTTAAAGATAATTTTGAAAATGTATATAAAAAACGTGTGAGAATCTCACCTTTCTGCATTGCAATGCGTGTTATTTTGTTAAGGAAAAGGTTATCTGCAAAAGATCACTTCCGAGTGAGCCTCGAAGGAAGGTGTTACGCTGTCTCCGGAACCTGGCCGATAAAACATCCCGCAGATAAATATACACAGAAAATTTATAAGTAAACCCTCGTCATCCACCGAGACCCGGAGTCAACCCATAGTCATAGCCAAGTCAAGGGTGCAAAATGGAGACAGATAGTACGAAGGACACGAGGGCTCGTTCGGAATCCTGGCGAAGCGGTGGACACAATCGCGGCCTTGCTATCCTGGCAGCTGGACGAATGGGGATCCCGAAAAAGAAAGATGACGGCCTTGGAGCATCAAGGACGACCCGCAGTGAGGACGCATAATTATATACACCAGTGGTTCCCAAAGTTGACAGGACCGGGACCCACCAAAAAAAATAAAAATTTCGGGACCCACCTCCTGCCTCACATTTTCCCAATTCAAGCCATGTATTCACTAGGGGACAAATCGCGAAACATTCCGCGCGGGATGTCGCATCAACTTCTACGTTCATGTTTCGGGGACAATGACGCGGTCATTTGATGTGTACACACCGGGACTCGCATATCTTGTCGCGGAAATGTCACCCGATGAGGTTATGTTGACAGCTGCGGTATCTCATTTGGCGAAAACGTGGTTCCCCGCAATTCGAAATGTTTTTTTGGGACGCAATTTCAAATTAACGAGGTTTTACTGTAGTAAATTGAATATTATTAAAAATAAGGTCCTTTTTGCAAATAATTATTGTTTTCCACACGTCGCGGAAATGTCGCCCTATGAGGTTATGATAGCTTCGTATCTGTTTATGTTGATGAGTTTATCGAAACGTAAGAGGAGAAAAAAGAGGAGAATGCGAAATTATTTACTGTAAAGCGAAAGAAGGACGGACATTCTATGCGATCTTCGATCGATACAGCTCGATGAGTTCAAGAACAATTTCGTTTCCCCACATTCTCATCTTGACAGATACAGCGCATGCGTATTCACTTGTAAACATACCACGTGGTACTCACGCTCCGCGTAATGTTGCAGTGAGCTCGCTCGGGTACCGTGCGCACGGCAACGTTGCCACGGCACGTAGAAATGCCGCGCTATGTTGTGCGTGACGTGGCGGAACAGTGCACGACGTTGCAACGTCACGTAGACTCTATGCCGCGCGTGCTGTTGAGGGACAATTTGTTCCCTAGTGAATACATGGCTTCATATTGTAACCATACGAAAGACTGTTTAATTAAGAAAAAAAGAAAAACTTTTAAATATAATCGAAATTTTTAATTACGAAAAATGTTAATATGTGATATTTTGATGGGAAGGATGAATTTGTTGCCTCTTTTTTGTCTTCAACTTTAGTCATTTTTAATCGCAGTAAATTCGATACGTCCAATCATTTATGTATTTAGTCTTAATAGAAACCACGGCAGAAAATTCCACTTCACGTAAGTATGAGGTAGTGAAGGGGAGGAGGACTTTCATGACTCCGTCAGACAAGCAGGGATAAGTGTCAGCAACTGAAAGCCAGATTTTGTTAATTGCTCGCGATTAAAAGTATTTTTCAGGGACGTATTTTCTGATAAATCAATAAGGTCTTCACTTGCTTTTGTTGACATTTCAGTCGGTATGTTGTCTTGAAAAGGATTTTAAATCCAGTTTATCCTGTTGAATTTTTTCATCTCTTCTTCAAAGTAAACTTCAAAGTTAAAGTTATTTTTCAACTCTGTTAAATGAGTGAAAATTGCAGACACTACTTTTCTATAATAAGCACGACACGACCCAGACGAGACGTGTTGCGCGGTGCTGTGACTACGACCCACCAGTGTGTCGCGACCCATAGTTTGGGAAACACTGATATACACAGAATTTTTTTCTGCGAGACGTCCATAAATAACATTTTTTTTTAGACATTTTGTAAATTTGCCAAAGACAGCCTGCGCGATTAAGTATTGAATTCAGAAAATGTTTCTTGAAAAACTACTTTATTTGGCAGCGGTAAGAAAATTTCGGCAGTAACGATTTTCAGTTGACATTGGGATTGCTTCATCCCCTAAACCTATGTTCAGATTAGCATTTTCGAAGGATAAAAAGTAACCCATAAAAACCAAGTTTTTATTATACTCCCTTTCTTTGTAAAATATAACAACAATTAAAGACGAATTAAAGGGAGGAAGTGGCGTAATGGTTAGTCAGTAGAAATGGCAGTTATAATATGTGCCTTAAAATTTTATTTCAATTATAAAAAACTAACCCATAAAAAAAGTTTTTATTATATTCCCTTTCTTTGTAAAATATAACAACAATTAAAGACGAATTAAAACATATAACATAACACTAAACTTACAGTAATTTAATATATTTCTAAAATGTCAGATGTTTTGAGCTTTGATAAGACACTTCATGCTTTGAAGATTAAATTCTAAAAACATTTGTCAGTCAATTTAGATTTTCGACCTTCGTAGTGAAGTACCGATTATGTATACCGACGGAGTAATTCAAATTTAGAAAATATTCCGCGACGTTATCGGGCCGCCGCGCCGTTCCTAATCAAACTTTTCTAATGATTCCAATTTGAAAAAACCAATAAAATTTCTAAAAATCCGAAATCATACTATAATTATTAAATTTTTTTAACGAAAATTTGATAGATCTTCTTGATCGTCGCCACGAGTCTACTTGCCAAGTTTTAGTTCGATTGGATCACGGGAAAAGGGTCAAAAGTCGATCCAAAGTTTTTTTTGACGGCAAGCCGGCAAGCAAGCAGACGCCACGAGTTAATATAAAGGGAGTAAAAATAGCAATTAATTTCTTCAACAATAGCAAAATAATTTTGTGGTTTTATTGAATAGTCAACACGTTTCGGGGCCAATTGTACTAATATTTTTAATTTTTAGTATACGGTATGTAGTATCCTGATAAGGGAAAGTAAAAATTCATATTATGGCTAACAAATGGCGAATTTTATCAAAAAAAAAACAGTATCGTGGATAATTCTATTAGTAAGATGTGTGCAAAATTTGAAAAAAATCGGCCCAATATTTTTTTTTATATTTTCTCCACCAGTCTGAATAATGGAGTTTCAAAAATTAACTTACCACACTAATAATTCCAATTATTATTATAACTTCACGGAGTAAGATAAAGCAATGAATTATTTTTTTGTAAATGACAAGATGATATAACCCCTTAAGGGTGTCCCAAATCAACAAAAACAATTAAGAAATATTGATTAACAAGTTATACAAGACACAATATGAGAGGTATGAAAGCAAAGGCAGAAATATCCAAAAAAAAAATTAATGCAGTTATCGAGGACTACTAATTTATAATGCACTGAATACGAGATTTTATAGAAAACGTGATTTTGGAACGGATAGAACATCAAATCTAAAATTCAGTACATTTCAAATGAGTAATCCTCGGTGACTGCATTCAAAACATTTTTTTTTCTATATTGCTACCATTGCTTTTATATCCCACATACCATCTCGCAAGTGTGGGGTACGCGGGTTACACGGTCAAATTTGTTTAATACATTCATTTTAGTAGATTTTTCCGGTCTGGGATCATCAGAAATTCTTGCTGATCATCAAAATTACAAGTTAAATTAATAAATAAATGTCTGAATAATCATGGTTTTTCTGAATTTTCAAATCATTTATTAGAAAATGATCACGGTTTTTATAAAAATGTAGGACTTTCTATTTTACGCATAAGTAATTTTGGTCTGAAATTGAATAATTTTAAATCATTAGAAATTAGTAAAGCTTGCAATAGTAAACGAAATATTATTAACTTCTTCTTCAAATGTAGCAAATTTATTTTGTGGTAACATAATTATAATTAATATAAATTAACTTTGTTTAAACCACTTATTTATTGAAAAAAATCAACATGTTTCAAAGCCAATGGCTTCTTCATTTTATTTTTGTTTTCCTGATGAAGAAGCCATTGGCTTTGAAACATGTTGATTTTTTTCAATAAATAAGTGGTTTAAACAAAGTTAATTTATATTAATTAGAAATATTATTAATTTAATCAATTGAATTTGACTACTAGCCCAATTCTAAAAAATTTTCCAATAATTGCGAGTGATCAAGAACATTATTAATAATATTTTTTTTAAATAATTTGGAAAACCAAGGAACAAAAGACATTTCATTCAAATTTTTTTGACAGTTACACAGCACCCTGATGATGGAATGGTAATTTCTGAAACATGTTGATGAATACAAATAAAATAATTAATATTTTTTATTTAAATAAATGTCTCTGAAAGAATGGCGCAAAATTTGTGTCACCTGCTGACAAATCTTTTTCAGGGTTTAGCTTCTCTTTCCACTTAGTTTCCACTTTCCACAAAGTCCCAAAATATAAAAGTTCGCCTGACGTTTATCTATCTCAAAGACCCTCTACATCCTTATTAAAACCCCCTCATCCGCGGCAGAGCCTACTTCTGGGTCCTTTAATCCCGGATGATTCCACTCTGTAATGTACTTCGTGTTCCTATTTCTATTCCAAAAGAGTACAAAGTCAATTTTCATGCGATGAGATGAGGTTTCATTTCTTACGAAAGGACAGCGTGACGGTTACCTAAAAAATGTAATATGGTTCGATCAAAGAAAAAGATCAAACACGATATTCTTTTCAATCGTGTTTAAAATATTCTTAAGCTAAATAAATCCTCAACAAAATGTTCAATTTACTATATCCGCTAGTTTAGTAATGTAATAAATTGTAGGAAAATCTATAAACACATAAAAAAACTATCTTTTTTTGTATTTCTTGGGCACTTGCAATGTAACAATTTCTCTCAGACATTATTTTGTTACTTATTGAAGAATTTACGCTTAATTAGACCATTATTGGTTGATAATGGTGAACGTGGTTAATAAGCGCTTGTTCAGACACAGCGGGAACCGTTCAGTTTCAGAATCGCGTTTCAAAACACGCGATTTGTGTCATCTGTTCACACAGCCGCGGTTAATAAGCGATTTGTGCGCGCGAAAATAAACGTCAGTTTGACAATTCTGGTGCCGTTCTCCATCTCTGAATATCAGAGATATATTCGCTCATTACTTTGTTAACGACGGCCGTGTTCCATGGCAAGACACATAAATATCATTCTGTCAGTTCATTTTTGGTGAATAAATACCTATTTCTCTAAAATACTCTTTTTTTCCACCATTTCCAAATATCTCCACCAACTCCTGCCAAGCTTGGTTCTTGGCATATTTGAGTAATCCTCACACTCTTACAGGTCTTTTCTCCCATATTACAGGTCTTTTCTCTACTTCATCAATAAAAAATTCAGTGTCAAAGCGATCCATAACCATAGAAAAGAGAATATAATCCACGCGTGCTCCTGTTGTAACATGGAACCGTGCGGTGCCCGCAATGTGACTGAACGCTCTCGTAAGGCCCTATAGTAATAGGATCGTGCGGACGCCGTGCGGGTCTATTTTCTAGCGGTTGGGTTGCGGGCACCGCAGCGGTTGACTAACTGCACGGTTGTATCTGAACGATCACATACAAACCTAGGTAAATGAGACCCGCACGGATCTCATGCGATTCTGAAACGGCACGGTTCCCGCTGTGTCTGAACAAGCGCTAATGGTGTTACCATTATTAATTATGTTTCCCCCCTCACCCCTTCCACTCCACAAATCACCCCCGCCTCCTAAAAACACCTAATACAGTACTTTCGCATTTTAGATTAGTTTTTAATAACGCTCGTTAAAGACACGGACGTGTCGAAACCGGTAGCGTAAATTCTTTAATAAGTAACAAATTGTGCATTGTAAATTTAAACTCTTTAATAATGTCTAAAAAAACTATCTACTGAGAAAATATGACAACTATCGAAACTCGAGCCCGGAACTTTACATTGACAATGGAGAACCATAACCGATTAATACGATAATCTGTATAATAAAAAGTATTATACTATTGTATTTTGCTATTACTTTTTGGTCATTCATTATGAATATAATTAAACGAATTAACTTGGTTTATTACCGATTAATTTTTGGTAAAAAACCAACCGGTTTCGGATACAAAGTTCGTTCGTCAGAATATACTTAATACTTAATAAACTTAACAAATTATGACACTTGACATCGAGGTATGATTGTTCATAATTTGTAAAGTTTAATTAGTTTTAAGTATACCCTGACGAAGGAACGTTGTTTCCGAAACCGATTTGTTTTTACCAAAAATTAAGTGGTGATAAACTAAGTTAATTCGTTTAATTATAAAAAATATTATTTTAAAAATTTATAATACACAAAAGTGTATTATATTATAGTTAAAATATTTAAATAATATATATTTGTTTCAAGCATTTGAAGATAGACGGAAAATGGGGAACATGAGGAAATACTTAACTCAATTTTGAAAGAGAGAAAAAAATAATGTAAAAATTTATTGAAATATTTAGTAAAATTTCTGAAACCTTAATGCCAAAATTCACATTTTTATTAATTCCACATCTTTTTCCCAAATCATTGCAAAAAATCGTGTGAGGAAGCTGACAAGCCGTTCTTTATTTTTTCTTGTGTCATCACAATAGTAAATAATTTTTTTGTACTGTACTGAAAAATAGCAATTTCACAAATAAAATGTGATTAAATTAAAATAGTAATATTTTGTTGTTTTTTAATGGGATTTAGACGTTCGACTTGTTTCAGAGGAAGAACCCAATTATTGGTAAAAAAATGACAGTTTGGAAGATGGATCACAGAAAAACTATAAATTGTCGACTTGGAAATAATAGTGTTGGAGCAGCCGTTTTTCTCTCTGCGAAGATATCCGTTTTCTTTACTGCTATTTGGTATTATAATATAAATCATCATAAATTCGGAAACCGGGGCAAGTCGTGACACCTTTACGAGACTGCTGCACAGCAGTTAGTTTTAATGGACATAAATATATACAATGATGGCTGTCTATGGCAATCATAAATAAATATAATAATAAAACCCAAGTATCGACATCTATTAAATCTACACAGCGAGATATCGGTCGGAAGTCGATTAATGTTAGAGAAAAAAGATATATTGGACGCGTGAGTGTCAAGAAAGACGCATAACATAACATAATGTCTGTTTTCTTCCAAATGTAGAGGACATTTGGACATGACCAAAAAAATTACAAATATTCGATGTCACCGAACACATTGCACCTTCCCTACACCTTTCATAGTGCACGCTCTACAAAAACCCTCTGTCCATGATATTATTATTCAACTTTGAACTGTCTTGTTTGCTTGACGTGTTTTGTTCTGAGTTTTGTGTGTGCCCAGTTTTACGTAAAGCCTTCTGATAAGGATTAAGGTACCACAAGAATTTCTGATCTACTGCCCTTCTGATAAGGGAGAAAACCAACGTTGTGTTTCTTCGACCTGGATCAGAAGGACAAATGTAAGAGCGTGCTTCCTTCTGACTTTGATTTCCTTCCAGGAACCTGTCTTTCCCATCTTAACTTATCCATTTCACATTCCGTGTTCAAACAACAAAAAATAGTCAATAATGTATTCTCCTTTATCATTTACAATTTCATGCCATCGTTCTACAAGTTTTCGATGCCTCTGAACAATGCTTTCTGACAGACACGGCTAGTGGCAAATTCCTTGAATGTTGAAGGAGGCGAAATTCTAAATGAATTGTAATGCAGACACATTGAGTTATATTTATCACTAGAGGAGCAGTCCCTCTCATCATCAGGTATAATTTACAACTAACCCAAATGCAGAGATTATCTCATACTGTTCGAGTAGAGTAAGCAGTGGGGATGACTTTTGTCAGCGGTCTTTAAGGGAAAGATGTTGAGGATCGGAGACATCTGTAGGAATGTGGAGTACCGGGAAGAGTAGTTTTAATCTATGAAAAATTAGTTGGTATTAACTATATGGTTGGCGAATTTTGAGGAGTTGTTGTTCTTTAAACAACGGCGATGTTCCTGTATTTCTTGTAGTTATGTTTCTTGCAGCTTAGTTAGTTTAATTCTATTTATGTAGTTTAAATTAAAATAATCATGCAGCACCACAAAGTAATTGCCATATTAATTAATAAGGCAAATTTCAATTACCTGACAGAAAATACAAAAAAAACATCGGCATGCCTATCCGTAGTAAGAAATGAAGATTTTTATGAAGTTACCCTTCGCCAAGACCTCATCAACCATTGATTTTTTCTTGTATAACAAGACGATGTATCTCATAAATCTCAGGGGGTCTCATGACACGTTCATAGTATATCAATTTCCTTATCTTTATGGTACGAGTCCTCGTCTTTCTTCGTTCTCATTAGTACGGTGTCATTTCCCGCTCTATCTATCAACAGTCCAGCTTATTTTTAGTATACGTCTGTACACTAATATTTCGAGCCAGTTTCTTCAAGACTACTGGGGTTTAGTGAAGGTCTAATTTTAATTTTTAACTGCAAAAACATAACAATGTACAAATCTTATATGAAGTATCAACACAGCTCAGATCAGATGATGATGATGATGACGATGTGTAGTTGTTCAGAGGGACTATGTGTTGTTATATTTTTACTAGATATACTATCGCTAATAAAAGAGTTATATAACCGCGATCGATGCAGTGTAGCGCAATTAGTAAACGTTGAAGAGTAAGCCATCGTTTGATACAAGACATTTTCACAGCTGAAATTCTGTGCCAAAAGTGTCGAAACAGGGAACTGTAGAGCGTGTTCAGCGGTTAATGAGTTGTGCTCGTAATATTATATATTTGGACTTCCGTGGCATAACAGAACAGAAAGCGAACAGTGAGAAAATAAATAATTACGGACGGTGAGCGTACACGGCAGCTCCACATCGGCACGACTTTCATTATGGAGCTGCTCCAACACTCACAAAGGGAGAAATTCTTCTGCTTTCGTGGGGAGGCATTCCGGTTCGAAGATCAAATTGGTAAGTAGGTCTGCGCTTTCGTACAAAAAGACGAGCTGGTAAGCTGGTTCCTACGAATTTGACTATAGGCTCGATCGACACAAAAGGGATGTCTTTAAAAACACATTTAACGCCTGCATTGTGCTCTGAGCACGTATTAATTACTAGTTGAGAACATAACATTGAACGATATAAAAATTGAGAGTTGAAATTTAATTTCTTCAGAAATACAATAATTACAAAGATAAAACAATCAAGAACAATAGAAGTCATGCACGTTTTGCCGTGAAAACTGCAGCTACCGACTACCTCTTTAATTCCCCACTGCAAAGACTTCCTAGACTAGCAAACAGATACGAGCAACTTGACGTCTTTGCCAACAACTTTATAATATTCAAAAATATTTTAAAAGGTGTATTGAAATATTACTAGTATTTGTCAAATCGGACTAAAATAATTGATTTGTATTTGTTTTGATTGTTGGTTAAGTGAGATAACTAACTGTTATGTAAAAAATTTATTATATTATAACTTTCTAAACTTGTGCTATTGATTTTCACTTTTTTTTTACGTTAAGTATGTTTTCCTTGTGCTTCTTTGTTATATATATTTATCTTTATATATTTGTATTTTAAGTATTTGATTTCCACTTTATGTCACTATTTTTTTTTAAACTATCCATTATATAAATGTACACTTTACCTATTTGTTTGTAAAAAGCCCTGTAGGGCCTTAATAAATAAATAAATAAATTTGAATGTTGTCCCATGGTTCGCCATGTCACTCTCGCTGCTCAGAAATTTGGGAGTTCACTGCGTCAGTTTTATCTAATGGATACCATTCAAGTAAGCTCATTGTCTATTAGGTATCTGTGAACCATGTAAAATGGCCTGCCCATTATTATTTATTATTTTTAGCGTGACATATTTCAAGCCTGTTTTCTCTGTCCTGCCATCTCTCTACTAACACATCATCATCATTCGTATCTCTATAGATGGTGCTATTATCATCATCGTCTCTATGAGTGGTGGTGTCAACGTTAGTACCATGACACTCTGGCATTTTATTTATTTAGTTATTAGCAAGCCCAAAACCATTCCCAAAATTGTTACAATATATCTGCTTTTTTAGAAAGACTTTGCTTATTATATACAACTTGCGTTTTACTTTAGACGTTTTATTCGTCACGCAAAGTTAAATTGAATCCATTTCAGTACGCTTACGCAAGTACCTCGTCTCCGGCAGACCTCAGTTCCACCAGCCCCTGGCACGCAACCGTCGTCTGAGGTTAATAATATAATTATACGGACTAGAAACAGTATCTCGAGATGAAGAACGGGATACGGCAGGATGCTGGGATCAGACGTGGACCACATTAAAGCAGGTGCCTATAAATACGCTGACCTGCAGTTCAAACATCTCCCCAGACCGGTGCATGATGTTGCCGTGCAGTTGGCTTGCATCAAGAGCTAATCATGGCGCAAATCGCAACAGGGACATGCCTCAACACTGGTAAATAGTAGCGATGGGCCGAGTCGTATTTTTTCTAACTCGAGTACCTCGAGTTGAAATGTTGGCTAACTCGAGTTGACTCGGTGTCTATTTGAGAGTTGAGACTGCCGATCCGTACATACGAACGTCATATTACTTACTGCAATTCGTATACTTAATTCGATGTCGCATACTAAATAGTGGTGTAGGGCGTCGCTCGAGCACTTATTTTAGCCACTTCATTTCATTTTGAAAATGAGAAAAAATATAATAAAAAGGACAGGAACATTGTCAAAACTTGACAGACATTCTGGGTCTTTTTTGCTAACAATTGGATTATCTAGACGCGCGGCCTTATCCCATTTTTTGAACTATTGACAAGTGTGTGAACTCGAATTGAACGATCATCCCTAAAGGTTCAAGATTTAGCTCGATAGCTTTTTGGACATATTTTTATTTTTGTTTTTTATTTGTTTAATATAAAATGCAGTTTATTACACTATTATACAGTCTATTAATACTATAATCACAACATATTTTTTCGCTGTACCCCTACAAAAAGAGATTAACTCTTGTGCTTGGAGAGGTACTAACACTTTTATATGATTACATATTTTTTATAGATGTCTTTATAAAAAAAGTATACCTATATATTTAAATTTAATTAAATTTTTATTTCTTTGATCTCAGTTATTTTTTTAATTCCTTTAGGGAGGCTATTGAAATTCTTACTCAAAAAGATTTTTTTTAATCAAATATATTTGTAGGCTATTTTAATTAACTGTATTAGTAACAGTGTAACAAAATTTTTTAATTTTTTAATAATCGCCATTTTGAACATGGCTGAGATGTCTATCAGGTAAAATTATCATAAAAGTTTGATTAAATTCTGAAAAGAACTACGGTAGGTATTGTGTCCACAAAATTCATTCACTCACGATAAGAGTGAGGAATGGGATATGCAATAGGTAGACGTATTTTGTATGGAAATTTATCTTAAAATCTTAATTTTGAACAGATATGACCTAAACTGCATTCGAAAAGCCGCATTTTGAATCGGTAATAAAATATAATAATGGTAGAACAATAGTGATATCTCATAGCACGACATTATTTTAGGGTTATCCTGATACCCCGCATTGTAACGAAAAGGTCAACCATAATCACAGATCTCGAAATGCACCAATAATCGTTTAATGTTTAGACGTTAGACTCCATCTAACTTTCAAATCATGTTACAACTCAACGCATTGGGCAAGGATAATTATTTTACTTGCAAAATAATTTTAATACAGTTAAAATTATTTATTTTTTGATTAAAATTATTATCCGTTTTTGGAAGACTGAGATTTATGAAGCTGTGTGGAGTTTCGAATGTTTGTATCGGTTTTCTAACTCTGGAGCTAGAACATTCGATGTGCGGAGCCTTTTATTCCTTATATATAATGTTTAAAAATATATTTCTTATATGTAGTCTTTCTTGTGTTTGTGTTATATTTCTTATGTGCATTATTTAAATTTTATTTCTAATATGTAGTATTTCTAATGTTTTAACTTATAAAAAAAAAACTTTACAGGTAGTTGCTTCAGGACAGACCTTGTCTAGTGAAGCAGATACCTTCATTTTTATGTATAAAAATACACGAAATAAGTAAATAAATAAAATTTATATCAATACATAGTAGGTATAAAACTAGCTGTAACCCATCAAAAATTTCGGAACATGCTACGTTTCTAAAGATTAAGTATTTACTGATTTATAGCCGACACCCATGAAGTAGTATAACGACTTTTATCAAAATATTTGAACATTTTTTTTTAATTTCCCTTGCCGGCTGTTAAATGTAATATTCTATCTAATCCCTGGTGATCCCTGGTGGTTGTTTGTCGGCATTTTATGAAAACTTAATACTAAAAAATAATAGAAAGCCTACTTCATCGTTGACAAAACAAAGTGTGTTAACCATAAGTACTTATTTTCATAAAACAATGAAGATAAAAAAGACAAATGTAAAAGATGTCCGACAATTTACGGCGTTTTCATCTCTGATGTCCGACTCCGAGAACAAAATCGAACATCTGAAAATGCTTGCATATAACTTCCAGGGTTCGTAAACCTTTGTTTCGTTTAGAAAAATATTAAAAATCTTACAATATAAATATGAGCGAATACTTTACGAATACTTTTCAAAGTATTCGAATAACGAATACTTAAAAACAGGCTAATATATTCGAGATTCGAATATTCGGATTGGAGGCTCTATTACGAACCCTACCGAAGCTGTAAGAAATAGAAATGGTGTATAATTAATCGTTTCAAGTGACCCTACAATCTGCGATCCTCTTACGTCTATTACATTGATTAGAGTTATTACAGATGATGGATACCTCCGACACAGAATAATCTCGATGGGAAGCGTAATACCGTTCTCAGAAACTGGATTTTGCAAATATAACCACTGCGCAAGTCAGTCACCATTTAAGAATATACCAGTAGGTACCACTCTACATGCATAGCTAACCACATTTTTCGTAACTGGTTCATTGACAACAGACTATAAATCATTTTTTCGATTAATTTAATTGGCAACACCCAAAAATATTTACAGAAAATAGATCGTCCCAGCACTGTCGGCATTTTTTGTGACGTACACTCAACCGGTAAGCAGGTTACCGGCGTTAGGCGTCGTTTATTGTGATCACATTGGTTCTCAGCACTTTTGATTCTAAAATTAGTCTATTAGATTATTTATCATTTTTTTCAATTGGTTATGCAACTTTGTAGATTGACATTTAAAAAAATTATTTGTTTTAATCTACTTATATTCGTTCATTACACCTACATGTTTCGGAAAAACCTTTCCTTCGTCAGGGTGTTTTAAAAGGGCAAAATATCAAAATGAACGATGACTTTTGTCTTTTGGTTTTCTAAGTTATTTAAAAAATATTTTTAAATATTTCTGTAGTTCTTGATTATACAAAATTATTGGCAAAATTTTTAGAATTGGGCAAGTAGTTAAATTTAATTGATTATTATTAATAATATTTTGTTATAATACTTTTACAGGGTTTACTAATTTCTAATGATTCCAAATTATTCAATTTCAGATCAAAATTATTTATGTATAAAATAGAAAGTCCTCAATTTTTATCAAAACCGTGATCATTTTCTAATAAATGATTTGAAAATTCAGAAAAAACATGATTATTCAAACATCTCAAATGCTCTTTAACTCAGAATTATCATCATTATTATCAAATTTACTGACAATGGAAAGATTTTTCCGAAACATGGAGGTGTAATTATTAATGAATATAAGTAGATTAAAACAAATAATATATATATTTTTTAATTCTA
Source organism: Agrypnia vestita (assembly GCA_016648135.1). NCBI lineage: Eukaryota > Metazoa > Arthropoda > Insecta > Trichoptera > Phryganeidae > Agrypnia > Agrypnia vestita. The sequence goes on along the minus strand of JADDOH010024605.1, from coordinate 6,575 downwards.
TTATCAGAAAATTACGATCTACACACTTTCATGTATTTAAACTATTAATTAATTTTACACATAATCAATTACGTCTTATAATCCTTTCAGACAACTAGAACTCATAAAAGTAACCATTAAGTCGATCTTGAGTTACAAAACACAGGCGAATCTTTGAGAAAAACATGCGAAATGGTTTAAAAAATCAACACGTTGGTCACAGCTAGCGCGACCGATGAATGAAATAATTCTGTCTGTAATCATAGATTTATGAGACTAATTACTAACTACACACCTTCGAGAGTTATATTAGGTTAGGTGACTGCAATATTACTTAGAAACTCTTATAGCCGATAACCTAAGTCTAAAAAGCAAATAAGAATACTCAAAATAGCTGGATGAATGGAGTAACGAATTAACTAATATGTTACGGTTAGGATTAATGAGGAAAAGGAATTGTTTTTTTTTTTATTATTGAAATTTCTTTATTGAAAATAAAAATATTACATACATTTTACATAAATAACTATGAATAGAACACAACGTTGTTTACTTCACATAATGACAGTTTAATTAAATAAATTAATTAAAACGTTTTCGATGCTTACTGCATCATCTTCAGTAATATACTAATATTCAGTATATTACTGAAGATAATATAAAATATTTAGTATATTACTGAAGATGATGCAGTAAGCATCGAAAACGTTTTAATAAATTTATTTAATTAAACTGTCATTGTGTGAAGTAAACAACGTTGTGTTCTATTCATAGTTATTTACAATGAACTTCCACAAAGTTAATCACGAAAATTTCGAAATATTATATACATTTTACATTGAATATTACATTTTTTTAATATATGTTTAACTGTCCCCAGTAAAGTAATACTTGTGTTTGGGGACAGGAGTATGATACATAAGAGCATGAATGAATAACTATGTATAAATTAATAATGGAACAGCGCAGGGAAATACAAACATCATAAGATAAATATTACTGTCTCAAGTATACTAATTATTTCGGAGTATCATAATTTTTTATAATTCTAAGTATTTTTTGTTTTAATTATGTATATTCTATTTGTTTTATGTTTCTTGAATTTTGTATAGTGTTCTTCAGTTCTAATATTCATTGGTAAGCTATTGAAATATTTGACACCTAGGTAAGTGTAATGGTATTGTGTGGCTGTTTTGTTATATTTAGGAATGTTTAAGCATCCTATTATTTGCGCTTTTTGGCTATGACTATGAGTGTTATGAGTTTGTGTAATATTTTGTTGAGTGAATGTTTCTTTATGAATTTGTAAAACTGAGGTGTTTTTTATAATTTGTCTAATGTTGGTACATTAATTTCTTTAAAAAGTAAATCTGTAGGGAAGGCTCTACGTTTTTTTAATATTACTTTGATAATTAATTTTTGAGTTGTTTTAAGAGTCTGTAAGTTACTTTTATAAGAGCCCCCCCAACCTATTATTCCGTATTGTAATATAGATTGTACAAAAGCATTATATTATAATGTTCTAAATGATTCAATCGTTAAAAACGTAATCTTAAAAATATATATATATATCATTTTAAGCACTCTGTTTACAATCATGTTTATATGATTCAATTGTTGGTCTATAAGAATACCCAAGTAGGTACTTAACAGAATTCGTCATATTTAATTTGTCACATATTGTTTAAAACAATAAAAATGCGAAGGCATGGCGCTTTCGTTCGTGGCCCGTTTATTAAGATTGGACAGTCCAACCGAAGTCTGATTTGAAAGAAAAATGACCTTTAACAGACTATACGATTTAATTAATTCGAATTCTTGAGTATGAGGTATAATTTTTTGAATATTTTTATATTAATGACAGTGAAATTTTCTTAGTACACACGTAAAGTTTAATTTAAATAATCGATGTTTTAATGCTTTTACGGATACTGCAATATAGGAAAAAAAAACCTTTAATTTTTGACTTTTTTAAAACGATATATTTAACAACTCGTCGAAAAATACTAATGTCTGAATAGCGCCACTTCTTGTTCAAACTTTATACAATCAATTTGTAAATAAAATATATGGTCTTCATTTGAAAATATACGAGATTGGTGTACCAAAGACAACTCTATAGCACGAAAACTAAAATAGTGTTTCGGGGTTATAATTTTTTTTGATGTTATACTAACGATATATTTGTTCATATTTTTTTAAGGAAATGATTTACTAAGTTTACGTTAAATTTAGCGAGCAAATACGAAAATTATTATTATGCCGCGGAGAAAATAACGCGCTTCTCGTTAATGGCCGCCTATCTGAACACGGCATCGCGGCTTGTAAAACATATGCCACGCAGAGCGTGCTACGCGTTACGTTTCTTTATGGAATAAATTGAAAGCCAGACCAGGCGGCAGCGTGACCCCGAAAACTGGCGCGACGAGTGCCGCCGCGTCGCCGTCGCCGTGGGAAATTCCCACACCCGAGGGAAAGAGATCGATAATTTTTAATGAGGAAGCATCATCGACGAAGCAGACGAATCATTACCAATATGATAAAAACTACCCCAAAAAAAACAAGTTTTTATTATACTCCCTTTCTTATTTAATCAGGTTTCGTGTCTACAGCACGCGTCGGAGTCGTTACTCGGTTGTATGAAAAAGCCATTAAAAATTTTAAAAATCCAAAATTATAATATAATCTTTATTTAACTGTAATTTCGGATATTTTATACGCACCGTATGTATTACCGAGAAGCGAATCTCGACGTTTCGTTGGATGCTTATCCAACGTCATAACGGATAAGCATCCAACGAAACGTCGAGATTCGCTTCTCGGTAATACATACGGTGCGTATAAAATATCCGAAATTACAGTTGAATATGTCTAACGACCGTAATAACAATCTTAACTCTTTATAATATAATCTTTTAGATTTAGGTATTCCTATGATTTACTTTATTATTATTGATCTACTTTCATTCTTACGTTTACACTTTCTTTAATTGCCATTTGTTAATATTACACAAATATATGAGAATAACTGCCACAAAACAGGTTTTTACCTAGTGTGGCAGTTATTAGTAACTTGTATTAACAAATGTAAATAAAAAATATAATAAATAAATAAATTAAATAAAACTTATTAATTTTTTTAACGAAAATTTGTTACATCATTTTTATCGTCGCCACGAGTCTGTCTGCAAAGTTTCAGCTCGACTGGATCACGGGAAAAGGGTTAAAAATCGATCCAAAGTTTTTGCGTCAAGCAAGCAGAGCTACGAGAGAGAGTACGCTAGAGAAAGGAAGTAAAAAAAGTAACCCATAAAAACTAAGTTTTTATTATACTCCCTTTCTTTGTAAAATATAACAACAATTAAAGACGAATTAAAACATATAACATAACACTAAACTTACAGTAATTTAATATATTTGTAAAATGTCAGCTGTTTTGAGCTTTGATAAGACACTTCATGCTTTGAAGATTAAATTCTAAAAACATTTGTCAGTCAATTTAGATTTTCGACATTCGTAGTGAAGTACCTATTACATATACCGACGGATCAATTCAAATTTAGAATATCGAGCCGCCGTTGCTAGAAATCGAACTTTGGTAATGATTCCAATTTGAAAAAACTATTAAAAATTTAGAAAATACAAAATTATACTATAATTATTATTATTTTTTAACGAAAATTTGAATGATCTTCTTGATCGTCGCCACGAGTCTGCTTGCAAAGTTTCAGCTCGATTGGATCACGGGAAAAGAGTCAAAAATCGATCCAAAGTTTTTTCGACGGCAAACCGGTAAGCAAGCAAGCAGACGCCACAAGTTAATATAAAGGGAGTAAAAATTAAATACGGCTTTCTAATTTGCAAACCCTACCAAACAGACGGAAAATATCTGACTTAATTTTTCGCTTCAAAATACTAAACAACGTGACTGAAAGCCCTGTACTTTTAAACATGATTAATAAACATGCACCTTCTAGATACACAACACTATTTTAATGTATCAATAATATTACCAATGCAGAATATAACTCGCCAGTCTGCAGAATTCAGAAACTAATACCTACATATATACAGTAGTGTAGACCTCTTTAAGAAAGACAATCGAATTAGTATGCGCAAGTCGTGCGTACGAGGCACATTGTCTCGTTGTGTTAGTGTCGATACCTGTAAACACCAATGCAACGAAACAATGTGGGTCGTACGCACGGCTTACACATACTAATTCGATTGTTGTGTTTTTTAATATCATCTAAAAAAGTTACTTCGTGGTGCAATATTTTAATTTAAACTTTGTATTACACACACACACAACATGATTTATTAATTACTACTACCTATAGTTTCAATAACTGCAGTCGCAATAAAAATAATACTCAGATGAATGTGTTTATTTAATAAAATTATCATGTGAAATTAATGGATATCATTTTTTTGAAAAGGTGCGCGCTATAAATCTTTTTTATATAAATTGTATTTATTTATTTATGGGAAACTAACAGTACATATAAAGAGATTATACTGATTATTGAACAGTATAGAGACCATCTTACAAGTTTCCACAGAATTAACATGTTGTGTATTAACATAAAGCAACAATAATTTGAGTTATATAATAAAAATAAAAAAAAGTGAAAGTTTTAAGTTATGGACAAACTATGAGAGTCAAAGAATTAGAGGTAAAAGGGGAATAAGGAATGGATAGGAAAGGACAAATCTACTTTGTAAAAAGGACAAGAAATAAGAATAAAAAGAAGTGCAAAAGATATATGTATAGCATAAAAATATCTGATCAATACATCTGCATATGTATATATATATATACACGAGGTCTGGGCAAAAGAAAAAATGTTAATTAAAGAAAGATACAAGATAAAAAATTACACGAAGTCTGTTCAAAAGAAAGAAGATGGATTAAAGAAGATTGTCTGGGATTTTTATGGGATGGTTATATAACACTATTCTTTATTTCACTGAACATAGTCAGTCTTCTGGCGATAGCAGATCAATTCTAAAACCCTTCCTGCAGCATACAGGCATTGAGGATTTGGTGTCTATCATTCAAATTGTCTGGGATTTTAAATTCTACTCTTTCAAGAAAACAAATTCAATGTGGTGATGTCATGGATTTGGTGATAAGTATTTGTGTATTAATTAATCTTCTATTAAGCGACGTTCATTTTCTGACAACACACTATTCTACAAACAATCAAACACGTCGAAAATCGCATGTCTAACGTGCGTTGTCGGCTGCTTTTTTCCCTAACCTTGTAAAGTGAGAATATATTACGTATGCTAATATTTCTTTTACGTCCCTAATGAACATAAACGTATTAAAAATGAATAGAAGCGGATAATGTCAATTTATTCAAATGAACTCGGCGTCTGACGATTTAAAATACCACCGATGACTGCTCTAGTCGTTTAGAGAGAGACTTATTATTGTATCTCTACCTGTTTTGACAACCGAGCGACCATAATATTGATTGGATCAGAATGATTTCGTAAGTAAAGCCTCCTTCACACTACCAATAAATCTATACTAATATATAAAGAGGTAAAGTTTGTAAGTTTGGATGTAGGAGGTAATCTTCGAAACTACTCATCCGATATCAAAAATTATTTCACCAATACTTAGAATGGACTTTCAGGGTGGACATAGGCTGTATACTATCCCGTTGAAATAAAAGGACTTTTCGTGGTGACCTATTTTTCAACTAAAGTCGACGACAAAATGGTCGATCAATGCGTTTTTTACGAACGCTGCCTTAACGGTAAGAGATATTTGAATACTTTCTATAAAGAAGTTGTAGAAATCAAAAAGTTCTATAAAAAAGTCCACGACGACATATATCTATATGTTGAGGTTAATACACAAATTGATAAAATGTGACTGAAAGTTACGCGTGCGAAGCCACGCAGGTAAACTAATATTAGGTCCTTACATATGAAATTGGCGTTTAGTATGGGAGGAACATAAAGCCGATTTTTTTTAATTATAATATATTTATTTAATCAAAGTATGTACCATTGCTATCTATGCACTTTTGCCATCTCATAGGTAGTTCATCGATCCCTTTACTAAAAAAAAACCATTAGGACGGGAATCAATAAAATCTTTGAAGGCGATTTGGACTGCCCCATCAGAGTTGAATTTTTTCCTTTGCAAGAAGTTATCCAAATTTCGAAAAAAATGGTAATCTGTTGGGGCAAGGGTCCGGAGAGTACGGTGGATGTCTTAGACATTCCAATTGAAGCTCCTCTAATTTGGTAGCCGTCTGTTGTGCAGTGTGTGGTCTAACGTTATCAGAAGCAGCAGTGGCCTAGAGCGATTAACCAGCCTCGGTTGTTTATCAGCTAGCTTTTCCATCATGGTTTGCAGTTGCTGACAATAGACATCTGCCGTAATCGTCTGGCCAGATTTAAGAAAGCTGTAGTGAACGACACCAGCACTAGTCCACCAAACGCTCACAAGTAACTTTTTTGGAGTCAATTTTCGCTTGGGGCATGGTTTGGGTGGTTCGGCAGGGTTCAGCCATTGCGATGAGCGCTTCCGATTATCGTACAGGATCCACTTTTCTCACAGGTAATGATTCGAT